>PVJS01000718.1:0-117734 GCA_004027185.1 Glis glis | reverse complement strand
CAACTTAGTGAGACCCTGTTTCAAAATAAAGAATAAAAAATAGGACTGGAGGTGTAGCACGGCAGTAAAATGCCCCTGGGTTCCATCCCCAGCACTGAAAAAAAAAATATATATATATATATATATACATGTCCCTCATCCCCTCCCCTCTCTCTCTGCTTCCTGCCTCTCCATGACCTGAGCTCCACAGACGTGACCAGAACTAACATGGACAAACCTCTGAAACCTCTAGCAAATAAATCTTCCTTCCTCTTAAGTTGTGGTCATCAGGAATTTGAGGTCACAGCACTGGGAATGCTGACTGAAACACCCACGTACCCTTAGTTTCCTCGATTTTCCCATCTTTGAAATGGGGATGATAGTAAGTGTGGCCACTACAGGGGGCGGGGGATGAGGCATGTTGGACAGTCAAAGGTGTGCATCGTGGCACACACGGTCATCACCTACCCTTTTGCCCCTGTCTCCTCCATCCTCCATTCCCAGCCATTGTCTCCTTCCTCCCATCACTCCACTGCTGGTGGGAGCTGGTTGCTTTCTGCATTCTGCACACCCAGAAAAATCGCAGGGGAAAAGTTCAGACTTTGAAGCTGTGCACAGGTCCGCCCCTCCCTCGGCTGCCCTTTGCGGCTCCTCCTGCCTCCTCCGGATTCTTCCCTGGCAAGGGCCCCGTGTTTCCACTGTCTTCCTGATTACAGAGCATGTCAGCAGGGCAGGATAATTTACTGATATATTAATTTGTGTTTTTATCTCCGTGTTTGTGGTTCTCCTCTCTACAAAGGAAGCCAGGCCTTTCTGTGCCCCGGCCACAGCGGAGGTTTAAGAGGCCAAAGCCAAGACACCTGGCTTTTGTTGCACAAAGCCCAAAATGAAAAACTAATGCCAGCAAGGAGTGGGGGGAGAAGATGGCGGGCTTGAGAGCAGGGAGGAAGAGAGAGAGAAACAAGGGAAAAGAAAGGGAGAGAGAAGTTTTGATAGATGGAAAATGGGTAGCAGAGGGCCAGCCACTAGCAGGGATTTGATCCCCCATCCCTGACAGTCCCCTGGCCTTAAAGAGGTAAGTCGAGGTCACTAGCCCCTGAACCCAGGCCTCTCCAAGGCTCAAGCAAGCATTGCACAAAACTTTGCCAGCCCCAGCACCTGATGCACCCATGGGTGGCAGAGCCAGGTGTGTGAGGAGGCTCCTGCAGACAGGGAGAGAATCAAACTATAACTCGGGGCATTAACACCTGCGATCTGCTCAGAATACACCAAGCACTGTTCTGAGATCTTCGCACAGATTCGAAAACAGCTACTCCTCATGACAACCCTGGATCCCATGTCTACAGATGGGGAAACTGAGGCATCTTGTCCAGGATCACACAGCCAGAGTGTGGTGAAAGTCAGAGAGAAAAACCCAGAGAGGTTGTTGATGAACCGGAAAATGTTAAGAATGACATATCACATCAGCCAAAAAATAACTACACTGAAACCCACCATGGAAGGCATGGGGCGGGGACCCTAGAAAGACGACTGCGGCCAGACCCAGAGTCTTGACAGGTGGGGTCACCGTCATCACTGCTGTTCAGGTGCTGTCTTCCTCCTGATGGAGCAGAGGTGTGTATGTTCAGAGCATGGAGAACTCGCAGAGGTGACCTCGAATTCCTCTTCCCCTTCTGTTCTCTGGCTTCCTAATTGACCCTCTAAATATGACCTGACCTTACTATGTCTTTCTTTTCTCATCTGTACAATGGGGATAAAGGAATCACCTTGCTCAACTGTTAGAATCTTTGAGTCCTATAACTAAGAGCTATGACTAGGGTTATTATCATGCCGGACTTAGTCCTGTGGCCTGCCCAGCTTCATTGGCGGTTTTATTGAGTATCTCTGTATATCAGACCCTGCAGGAGGGGAGAGGGGGCTGTCCTCGCCCTCCAGCCAACCCACAGTCTAGAAGAAAGACACAAGAGGGGATCGCTCAGTGCAATGGCATAAGTGCTCTAAATGGAATAATCCAGTATCTCGCAGGGGCCCAGGAAAAGGGGCTCCTGACCATACTGCAAGGAGAGCACTGCATGCTGGGAATGAGGACAGTTTTCCTGCAGAAGTTAATGGTCCGCATCTTTGCAAACAGCAGTAAACTCTACCTCACCGTGGGGAGAATTCTGACCTTCACTATTCCCTTTCCACCCCTCAGGAACGGCGGCTGGGCCCAGGCACACCCCTACCCATGCCCAGGCAGTCCATTGACGATTCCGAGCTCCATATAACTTGCATCGTTCCGAGGCCCCGCACCAAGCCAGGAGAAGAGAGCCAAGAGAGCTTGGGGCTGCCGGCACATTCCACAAACCCAAATTTCCAGCATTGCCTTGAATAAGATGTGGAAAGGAAATTTTCCGTGTGTCAATTAAGCTCACTGACATAAAAAGGAAATGTAAATGTGGGATTCTGATTGACAAAGTTTGAAATCCTCTGCTGCCAGATAGAGATCTACATGCTACTAAGAATATGGACATGACTTCCAAAATCCAGAGGTTGTGAAGAAATGCCTCCCTGGCACATCAGAGCCGGGATAAACACAGCACCGAATAGCAGTCTGAGGACAGTACTGGGTCCCTAGAGCAGAACATAGACATTCAGTGAGATTGAGAAGCAGCTCAACTGTTCCACGCCCCTATCACTCCAAATTCCCCTAATAGATATTCAGTTTTTAAAGAAAATGATGTGCAATTTGACTGGGTTTTCCCCCTAGACACACTAGACTGACATCAGCTTGCAGCGCCAACCTTGACTTTGAATGGCTTTTCAGTTCATCTCGTGGTAAACTTAGCATAAAACCCCAGACCCTGCGTTTCCTGGGAAAGTGTGTACTTTGTTGCTAACACAATGATTGAGCCCACTTGTCTCTTCACAAGAGGATCTACCTAACTCAGAACAACCCATGTCTAACCTGTCTGTTTATTTATTAGGGAATTCAGTGGGAAAGATGAGCTGAGTTATCATTTAGCAGAGAAAAGCCGAGAGGCATTTATGGGCATCAAGTACTGCGTAGACATAGTGTGGCCAAGGCAGGCCCAAAGGAAACACATTACACACATGGCCTACGAAAATCCCCTCATCACAGAGCCGAAAGAATGGTCCAGGCAGCAAGAGCCATGGTAGAAAGCTTATCTACACCCCAGCCCCCAGCCCGACCCTCAAAGATTAGGAATACAATCGTTTGTGACAGATTGCTCCCCAGTCTTCCGCCTTAAATTCTATATGATAAATTCAACACGAAGTGACAGTCACAGCAAGTGTGCAGAGCTCTCTCTAAAAAAAAAAAAAAACTAATTTGACTGAAGTTGGAGCTCAATGAACGAGAAAATGTGAATGTACACCCAGGGCATATCTCAAAACTTTAATCTCTGTGAAAGCCATAATGGTTATTTATGGCCATGGTGATATTAATATTTTAAAAGATTTCACTCTAAAGAAGCGCCCTGAGACTTCAAAACTGTATTGTTATGCAAAGATAATAATATTTCAATGGCTCCTTCTCTGTGCCGGTTTGTTAATGGGGCAAGAAAATAAGAAAAAATAAATAAATAGGGCTGTTTTTGTCATCCACACAGCAGCCACAGCCAACTGTCCTGTAGTTCATTCCTAAGAAACATCTCTTCTTTTTTTTTTATTATTTAGGGGCAAAAAAAATGTCTTAGGCTGCTATTGTCTGTTTAAATTAAGCAAATGCAATTAAGAAGAGTCAAATATACACAGGCTCCAATGATGGGTAAAATTAAGGTCACCAGCCGCCGCCCTCATCCAACTGCATTGCTTAATCTGGGTTTCAGCCATTACTACTGCGCACAGTGGAAATGTCCTGCTAGTGTTGGGGTTAATGTAGGCAGACTGGGTACCTAGAGATAAATCCTGCAGGCTTGCTCCAATGGGCTTAACACTGACATTTTGAAAAAGGAAAATAGGGTTCCATTCCCCAAGACTAGATCAGAGTCCCTTCTTTATTTTCCCCCTACCTAAGCCAAGAAGCCAAAGAACTATTTTCTTGCCAATCTTTTTTTTTTACACCCCCTTCCCCTGGATCTTTCCATGTGCCATTTGTGCACACCTCTGGCTCATTCCAAAAAGGAAAGTTCTGTGTCTAAAAATCCTCTGAAAACAATAGCGCCTGTCTTCCTTTTCCCCTCCAGAAAGGTTAGATGGGTGTTGTTGGATATTAGTTTACTTTCTTAAGGAGTTGTTGGAAGTGTTCAGTAGATAAGAAGAAAACACGGAGCCTAGAAAAAAATAAAATAAAATAAAAGGTGACATTTAGAGCCTGGAGCTAGGTACACGATTGCAGAGGTCATCACTGAATAAACAGATATTAATGGTTAGCCGGATAACTGGTACATAAACAGGTCACATTAATAATTAACACCCGGGGAAACTAGCGCTTTCAGCCGAGCTCAGGAGAGTGGGCGCCCACAAAGGAAGCCCCAGGAGAGGACTAGAAAAACTCAGAGGTGATTTCTGCTTGCTTTAGAGGAAAAACTTGCTTTTCCATATTGACATTTCTCATATTCTCACCCCCAAAATAATTTTGAGGTGGTCATGATAAAAATAAAAATAAAGTGAGTGGTGGAGGAAAATCTCTGAGTGACCATTTCTTTGATCGATTTTATTTAACCTAGCTTTTATGGACCCCTTTTTTCCATAGCAATGTGTAAAAATTGATCAGGAAACTTAGTGATATACAAAATCTATCAAAAAATATTAGCTTTCCTATTTCCTCATGATGCCTGTGCCACTGAGCTGGAAGGGTGACATTTTGCACGTACTAACTGGCATTCACCCCAATTTTTTAATTGGGGAAAGTCAAATCCAGATCTGCAGTCTGAAGGCAAAGACTTCTGGGGGGAGGGACTTGGTGGTTGAGGTGGGTCCCTCAGAGACTGTGGGGAACTGGGGAGCAAATGCACCGGAAACCCACACAGTGTTGCCCTGGGGACTTGGCTGTCACATCTTTTGATGTTTGTTTTGGTTTTGGTTTTTATTTTTTATTTTATCCTTAATAGACTTTTCTGGGTGCATTGTAGCCATACATCATATTGATGTTGAGTGTGCTAGAAACATACATGCGCGCAGCACACTGTGCGTTTCCCTCCAGATCTGACCCTGCTCGCTCCCCTCCCTGTTCGTAGTATTGAAATTGGTATTGATAGCTTCAAGAATATGCATAGGATTGTTTGAACTATTTCCTTCATAGAATGTCCCCTTTTGCCACCCCGCCTCCCTCTCCAAATCCCCTTCCACTTTTCTACTGGTCTCTCTCATTTATCTGGCGTTCCTTGTTTCCCAGTTTTTTTCTAGCTCCCACATATAAGAGAAAACCTATGCCCCTTCACTTTCTGAGACTGGCTGATCTCACTTAGCATAACGTTCTCTAGTTCCATCCATTTTTCTGCAAAGGACCTAAGTTTGCTCTTCTTTATGGCTGAGTAAAATTCCATTCCATGTATATACGCCACAGTTGCATAACCTGTTCATCTGTTGCTGGACATCTAGAATGGTTCTATAGTTTGACTATTGTGAATTGTGGTGCTATTAAACATAGGTATGCATATATCACTATAATATTCTAACTTCAATTTCTTTGGAAAGATACCCAGGAGTGATATGGCTAGTTCATATGAGAGATCCATTTCCAGTCTTCTGACGAACCGCCACACTGATTTCCACAGTGGCTGTCCTAATTTGCCATCAAAAGAAGCCTGATATCATGTGAAATCTCAAGATTTCTGGACTTTTAGATGTCCACAACTCATTGAAACCTTACAGGAGCCAAATAATACGAAACCAATATAGGCCACATCAGGTCAGTTTAAATCTCTTTCTTCCATTAAAAATAAATAAATAAAAAGCAAAAAAAAATCACTAAAAATTTTCTGAGGAATAGAAGAGTCTATGTTTAAAATTTATGGTAGAGCTGGGCGTGGTGGCGCATGCTTGTAATCACAGTGCTTGGGAGGCTGAGACAGGAGGATCGCAGGTTCACAGCCAGCCTTAGCTACTTAGTGAGGCCCTCCACAGCTTAGTGAGACCCTGTTTCAAAATAAAGAATAAAAAATAGGGCTGGGGGTGTAGCCCGGAGGTAGAATGCCCCTGGGTTCAATCCCTGGTACTGCCAAAAATAAATAAATAAATAAATAAATAAATAAATAAATAAATAAATTAAATTTATGATAGAGTGTCCCTTCTCTTTTAAATGCATCCCATCCCTATAGTTTTTTATAGGTGTGTTTCTTTAAAAACTATTAAAATAAAGACAATAGACTTTTTAAAAGAAAACTGGAATATCTTTAAGGACCCAAAACTGATCCTCAGAACTGTCTGAATAAAAGTCAGATGAGATACTTCTATACGCGCGGCCTAATGGCTTACAGATGAGTGAGTAGCAATGCTCTCCAATATAATGTGAAGAAACCAATTTTTTAGATAAATGTGTAGCTTGACTATCAAGCCCACAGGAGATATTGTGACGTACCCAACCTGAAAATCAAATTATTTAAGGTTGGTTATACTAATAACAGCCTCTAACCAACTGCTAAGGTGAACTATAAAACCAGACTAGCCCAAGGCAGGGAATGAGATGGGTTTGGGAGGAGGTAGGAAGACATCAGACGTTAAGACAGGAGGCCTGCTTACTAGTTAGATGTGGGAGAGCATTTAACATATGTGAATGACGGAGGGTGTGCAGGAATTGCTTCTGAGCCTGTGGTTGAAGGACAAGCATTGGTCTGATGGCTTCTGCCTGGACTTCTCCGCTGCCACATCCATCCGCAGCACATGAATCCTTCTCACGATGGGCAGTAGGGCCAGTGAGACAGACCTTCTCGTCCACCCTCTTTTCTTCACCTAAAGTCTTCACCACATCACCCTCACTAAGTGTGTATGTGTGTGTGTGTGTGTGTGTGTGTGTGTGTGTGTGTGTGTGTGTGTTAGAGATTGAACCCAGGACCTCATGCATGCTAAGCACATGTTCTTTCGCTGATCGACACCCCCCGTCATATACCCTTGCTGTGACCCAGGAAATTCCCTCCTTATTTATCCTATAAAACTCCACCTGTCTCCTCTTCCAGACAGCCTCACCTGTGCCTTAGCCAAGTGACCTGGGGCCCCTCCCTTGTTTCCTGAGCTACCT
This sequence comes from Glis glis, assembly GCA_004027185.1. Classification (NCBI taxonomy): domain Eukaryota; kingdom Metazoa; phylum Chordata; class Mammalia; order Rodentia; family Gliridae; genus Glis; species Glis glis. The sequence continues at coordinate 110,575 of PVJS01000718.1, read as the reverse complement.
CTGCCAACCTCTGAACTGCGATCATGGTGTACATACCATCTGCCCATGGGACCCCAAATGCCTGTCAAAGGCAAAGGCTACTATTTTCATCTCTGAACCGTGGAGCCCATTTTCTGAGATGAGTGATTTATAAAGAACATAGATAAACCGGGCGTGGTAGTGCATGCTTGTAATCCCAGTACTTGGGAGGCTGAGACAGGAGGATCGCAGGTTCAAAGCCAGCCTTGGCAACTTAGTGAGGCTCTCAACAACCTAGTGAGACCCCGTTTCCAAATAAGGAATAAATTTTTAAAAAGTAAGGCTTGGGATGTAGCTTGGAGGTAGAATGCCTCTGGGTTCAATCCCCAGTACCAAAAAATGAAGAAGAAGAACATAGGTATATTTTGGCTCAAGTTTCTGGGGCCTGGGATGTTTGCGGTCAGGAAGGGCCTGTGCATCTGGTAAGGGCCTGTGCTGTTTTGGTTCATGGCAGAAAACAGAACGGCAAGTCCAGAAGAGAGAGCTAAACTTCCATGATAGGCAACACATTGCTGTGAGAGAAGTGTTAAAACATTCATGCCCCGAACACCTCCCGCGAGGCCCTCTCCCCAGGGCCGCCTCAGCCCCAGGTTTGGTGGAGGGTAAATCATATCCAAACCATAGCACCCCATGCTTAGAAAACAGCACGCTGATGTTGAATGAATGAAATGCGCAGGCCTCCAAACAAGAATGTTTAGAAAAGTGACTAACAGGTAACATGTCAAGGAGCGAATCTGTTTAGCTTTTCGTTCATCTAAACGTTTGCACGTGTTCACTGCAACTACATATAGGATAGCCAGTTTTAGTTTGAATGGATCTGTGTAATAGCGATGAAATAGTAATGATTCTGTTCTTCAGCATCCTTGCTCTAGTATAAATGGAGGTGATGCTGCCTGCCTTGCCAGGCTCGGGGTGGCTGAGAAGACTGCGTAGATGGTGCCTGTGCTTATACAGGAGAACCACCTACTGCCCACAATCTGGAGGGAGTGTCCCACCGCCCTCAAAGTGACTTCCTCTGCTCATCGCTGTCCTGCTCTGTGAAAATCCTCTGCTTCCTGTCTTTGACTCAGTTTGTGTATGAGCAAGGACTCTGCCTTTAGTCAGGATTCCCAGACCTAGCCCAATACCCACCACATAGCAAATGCTAAGTGTGGATGATATTACAAGGGACATGATAAACATCATAGTAACTTCACTCATTCAGACTGCACTGGGCACCATCAAGCAAGGCAGAATATGGAAGAAAACAAGAAAATAGAAACTACTGAGACATTAGCATTTACTCAGCCCTCTATCTAGATGACTATTTATTTCATAGGTGATTTCTTGTATCCTTAAGAAGTAGCTACCATTGTCCTTATTTCATGTAGAAGGGATCTGAGTCTCAACGAGTTGGGTATGGTGCCAAAGAACACACAGTTTGTCATGTACAGAGCCAACGCTTTCACCCAGGATACCACACCCCCAAGATAAGACCCAGCACGCCAGGAACTAGCAATCCCCAACACATCTGACATCACAGAATTAATGATTTCTAGAGGTCACCAAAGCTCAGGGTGCGTCCAGTTCAACCCCCATTCCACAGATGTGGAAACTGAGGTTCAAAGGCTGGGACGGAGGAACTGGAGTAAATGAAGAGAGGATGGTTAAGGGGTACAGGGGTGTAGTGGGATAGGAGAATAGTTTGTAGCATTCATTAGCACAATTGGTACATGGTCAAGGCCAGAAACAGTTAATATAAATATATGTTTAAAAGAAAGACAAGTAGTAAAAAAAAAAAAGACTTACTGTTTCTGAGTCAACCATAGTGCTCATCAACAGACAAATGGATAACAAAAATGTGGACTGTGTGTGTGTGTGTGTGTGTGTGTGTGTGTGTGTGTAAAGAAAGTGTGGATTAAAAAGTGTGGTATATATGCATGTATATATGTGTTTTGTCTGTGTGTGTGTGTGTATAGATAAAGAAAGCGTGGATAAAAATGTGTGATACACACACACATACACACAATGGAATATTGTTCAGCCATTAAAAAGAATGAAATCCTGTCATTTATGCACCCTGGATGGAACTGGAGACCATTACCTTAAATGAAATCAGCAGGCACAGAAAGACAAATACCACATGGTCTCATGCATGAGGAATCTGAGAAAGTTGATCTCGTAAAAGTAGAGTTGAACAGTGGTTATCACAGGCTGGGAAAGAAGAACTGGAGTACATGGAGAGAAGACGGTTAAGGGGTACGGGGCGCATTGGATAGGAGAAAGAACTTGTAGCATTCGTTAGCACCATTGGATAGCTCTGTTTTAGGCAGTTTTCTACCACTATAAGGCAATACTTGAGTTAGTTAACTGATAAAGAGAAAAGGGTTGTTTGGGCTCACAGTTTTGTAAGTTCAAGTCCATGACCAGGCAGATCTATTGCTTTTAAGTCCCTGGTAGTGGTACCAGGTGTCAGTGACGGGGAGTGCATGTTGGAGCAAACTGCTCACCTCATGTCCAGGAAGCAAAAGAGGAAGAGGTTCTATAATCCCTTCAAGGGCATGCCCCCCAACAACCTAGCTTCCTCCCACTAGGCCCCACCTCCCAAGGTTCCACCACCTTCTGATAGCACCACCCTGAAGACCAAGCCTTCAACATAGGGGCCACTGGGGAACATTCAACAATTGTATATTTCAAAATAGTTAGTGGAGAGGATCTGGAATGTTTCCAACACACACAAATGATAAATGTTTCAGGTGATGGGCACGCTAATTATTATAATCTAATCATTTCACCTTGCAGACACATATTGAAATACGTACCATGACCCATAAATATGTACAATGATGTATTCATTTAAAATGTTAAAACTATCTTCGAAAAGGTTCTTATGTTTTACATTCACAAGTCATGTCACACATTATATAGCATTTTCATTAAATTTACAAGTATATTTTACAATTCATGAGGACTTTTTAATGATTGATTGTACTTTGTTTCATCTAAACCTTTATAAAAAAATAGCATATATTTTCGGTTCACACAGAATTGTATCTTACATAACCAAAGTTTCTCTTTCTTCATGAAATACCAAGGACCTCTCTCTTAGACAAAAGGCCAAGACTTTGACCAAAACCCTGGCAGAGAAAGCGGAACTCGACCAAGAAAGGTTCCATAAACAATAATTAAAATAATAATTAAATACCAGGAAAGGGCAAAGGCATGTGCTTTATTGAAAAAAAAATCTAAGGGAAGAAGAAAATGGAAAGAAACCCTCTGTGAAAAATTACTCCAGTCATCTTTAAAAGCTTTTCCCAAATTTCCAATGGCTCTGTTATTAGTGATTCTTAATGCATGAGGTAGTCATTTAAGAATAAATCTTTCAGTAATTCAAAACAAGGACTCTTCAGTAAATAGTTGAAATTGGGGGGGGGGATTAGAGTCATCTGGTTTCCATTAGGATGATAAAATAGCTCGCTGGAAACCTTTTACAATACGCTTTGTTAACGGGGAGGTGTCTGGGCACCTCAGTCCATCACGAGCCATTTGACACAACATAAAAAGCTTCAAAAGCTGTGTTAGGCCCCTTAATCAAAAACTAATTGTAATAGATATTGGGGAGTGTTAACATGGTGACCGCTGGGTTGTAGCTGTGGCATGGAAGCGCAGTGAACATTAAACACAACCCCGGGTTGATAGGGCTTATCTCAATTTCAAAGCTAAGTGCTAAGTACTACAGGCCAGTATCGCCTCGCTTTTGCTTTGCACCACTTTTGGAGTTAATTGCCCCATAAGGCTGCATCTTCTTAATGAAATTTATAACGCTGTCAGAGAACTTGGAAGATACTGCTGTAGTTGAGAAGATGTTACAGAAAACAGAGACATAAACAGAGGGGAAAAGAAAATACATCCTGGGATCGGAAGGCCTGGGCAGTCTGGGCAGATTCCTTAGACACGGGGGAGATGTTTGCAGCATGTTAACTCTTTCAGGCCTGGAATGGAATAGTCATTGAGCTCACTCTGATGGGATAACAACTGCCGGCATCGAGCCTGTGGTAAGCATTCAATAAATACGTAATTATCCGCCTTACCAGCAGACAAAACTGCCAGCAGACAAGAATCGGAGCCTCTGCTGCACGGCCCCTGTGCCCAGCACAGTGTCTAACATACATATGGCTGCTACTCAGGAAGTGTTTTCTGAGTGACTGATGAAGGGAGAAGTGATCTTACTAGTGCAGCATGGAGTATTTTATGATTTTTCAAGAACTTTCATATTTGATTCCCCGGGACCATCCACTGGGCAAGCCAGAGGTTTCGTTAATGGCTAATCCTGGTGTCCGGTGGGCACCGTGTAGCTCCCGTTCCGCTCTTCTTGGCTTCAAATGGACTAAAAAGAGGTTCTGCACTGTGTTTACGAAATCTGACTAAGGAGGATGTTCAAAGACCGCAGGCGACTTGAGATCATGGATTCAATCCTGAAACAGAAAAAAATATATCTATTAGAAGAAAAACTGGTGCAATCTAGCAAAGTCTGAAGTTTAGTTAATAATATTATAAGCCCCCACTTAGGGCTGGGGATGTAGCTCAGTGGTGGAACCCTTGCCTAGCATGTGTGAAGCCCTCCCTGGGTTCAATCCCCAATATTGCAAAGCAAACAAACCAACAAAAAATATTATACATAGTTATAGTTAATTTCTTAGCATCATGGATATATAAGAGGTTAACATTAGGGCAAATTGGGTAAAAAGTGTATAGGAACTCTGTACTATTTTGAATTTTTCTATAACCCTAAAATCATTTTTAAATAGAAAATCTTTAGAAACTAATATAAGTATGTTATTATGTCAAATTGGCATGCAGATGAATCTAAATAAATACTTCTGGAGAAAAGAAAAGCATAATTTTTCAACTAACTAGTTGTCAGCTAGTTAGAAAAAACATTTTCTTTTTTTTTTTTTTTGCGGTACCAGGGATTGAACCCAGGGGCATTCTACCTCCGTGCTACACCCCCGGCCCTATTTTTTTATACTTTATTTTGAAACAGGGTCTCACGAAGTTGCGAAGGGCCTCACTAGGTAGAGAGAGAGAGAGAGAGAGAGACAGGGAGAGAAAGAGAGAGAGAGAGAGAGAGAGCTGAGGCTGGCCACGAACCCGGATCCTCTGGTCTCCGCCTCCCAAAGTACTGGGATTACAAGCGTGTGCCACCACGCCTGGCCAAAAAAACATTTTCAAGTAGGTGAAAGTAACCTCATTTCTCATCCATTTTATATGCTTCTGTGTTGTTTTTTTTACTGGATTTTCATATCCTGTAAGGTAGAATTGTTTTCTAATTAATACGTAAAAAATGAAATCTTTATCATTGTTTTCCTATTTGTGAAATTTTTAACATGAAAAAAATGATTTTGAATTATTTATTTTTGAAAATGAATAATTTATTTTGAAGAAAGATAAACAGTGCACAAGGAGTTAATTAGGAAGCTAATTCTGATTATGGAGCCACCCCTGTGATTTTTTTTTCAGTACTGGGGATTGAACCCAGGGGTATTCTACCTCTGAGCTACACCCCCACCCTATTTTATTCTTTATTTTGAAACAGGGTCTCACTAAGTTGCAGAGGGCCTCACAAGTTGCTGAGGCTGGCCTTGAACCTGCAATCCTCTGGTCTCCACTTCCCAAGTACTGGGATTACAAGAGTGCACCACCACACCCGGCTCACCCCTGTGATTTTGAAATCTTATCCTCTCCTAATTCTTCATCCACCATCTCTCTGTAGATGATTCCCAAAATCAAATTTCTGACTTGGACTTTGGTCCTGAGCTTCCATCTAAATATTTACCGTAGCCCGGCATGGTGGCCCACCACACCTGTAATCTCAATACTTGGGAGGCCAAGACAGGAGGATGGCAGGTCCGAGGCCAGCTTCAGCAACTTAGTGAGACCCTCAGCAACCTAGTGAGACCCTGTTTAAAACAAACAAACAAATAAATAAATAAAATAGGGCTGGCAGTGTGACTCAGAGGTAGAATGCCTCTAGGTTCAAGCCTCAGTATTGCAATAAATAAATAAATATCTACAGTACCAGTCAACCCAAAGAGTTGAGTGTAATCTCAAAACACTTTCCCCAATATTTACTCTGCTACATTCCAGCCTTGGCCAATGACGCTGCACTCCTGTCTCCCTGTTCCCCCATCCACACCCACCTGCCTGTTGAAGTTCTTTATTATACTTCAGATGTGGGACTCCAGACTCACCCCACTCTCCCCCATTCTCCCCCAACCTCTAGATCTCCTTCCAGCCCTCCTTTGCTCTCTACAACTTCAAACATCGTTCCACAAAATGCTGGTTGAACCTCTGCTCTTGCATTTATTGCATTTTCTATTAGCTATTTATGCATGTGACAAATTCTTCCCGTATACTTTCAAGTTCCAGAAGATAAGGACGGTGCTTATCTGTCTCATACCCTCAGAGTTGTTTGTTTGAAACCATTTGGTCATAGTCCCATGGAAAGAAAACACATCTTTAAAAATAATTACCATGGCTCCAAGTTATTCTATAAATTTGAAGATTGGTCTGATTGCTTTAAAAGCAGCCAAAATAACAATGATCATGATAAGGTAGATTCTTCCTCTCTGACACTGAGTGATTCAGAAAGCACTGTTCCTCCAGGTGGCCTAGCGACACAGATTCCTAAGCTATTGCTTTTGACAACTTGTTCAAAGATGCCTCTGTACCTGTGGGCGTGGTTCAACCTGCCTGAAATGGGAAGAGTGGAGGAAGAGGGCCAGCAATTTCCTGTTAAGTGCACAACAGAGCAGTTTCACATAACATTTCATTCTAAAACTATAGGCCATGATTAAGTCAAATGGCTGCACCTACCTGCAAGGCCAACTGGGAAAATAGTTGTAATAGTAATAGAGAATGTCCTGAAGGTCTCATTTATTAATGTTCAGAATTGGTGTATTTAAGTCATAGGGGTTGTAATCTCATCAGTAGATAAATCCATTGTAATGGACTTACTGGGTGGTAACCTAGGCAGATGGGATATGGCTGGAGAAGGTGGGTCCCTGGGGGTGTGGCCTTAGGGACTGTGCTTCGGTCTTTTGATCTCTCTTGCTTCTGGCCTCCATGATGTGAAAGTAGAGCCCTTGCTCTCTCCCTCTCTATGCTTCCCACTGCCATGCCCTGAGCTCTGCGGACCCTGGCCTCACATGGACTGGATGCAAAATTTCCAAAAAACTGTGAGCAAATAAATCTTCCGTCCTCTAAGTTGTTTGGTCAGTTGTTTTGGATTATAGCAGTGAGAATGTTGATCGAGACAATAGTCTAGTGAAATGGCCTAGAACAGGTAGGAGAAAATACAGTCTTAGAAGGCAACCCTGAATCCCTTCCACAGTTATATTATCTTATTAGAAATTAATCTTCTTAGGTGTGAGATGTTTTTTAAACAGACCTTTTCTTACAAACCATATGGGTATTTTTGGAGAAGCATTACTGAGATAATTTACATAACAAAATGTGCCCTCTTTTTTCTTTTTTTAATTGGTGCATTGTAATCATACTTCTTGATGGGTTTCAGGGTGGTAGAAGTATACATGCACACATTGGTAAATTAGCCCTCCCCCAGTTCCCTTTTAAGTATGCAACTCAGTTGTTAGCATAGTCCAAATTATACAATCATCACCATTTACTAACTTTGGAATATTTTCATGACACTAAAAAGAAATCCTATGCCCATTACTCTCTATTCTCTCCTCGCCCATCCAGTAAAAAATCACTACTCCAGTTTCTGCCCCTATAGATTCCCTGTGCTGCACATTTCATGAAAATCGAATTATACAACATGTGGTCTAAGGTGTCGAGCTTCTTTCACTTAGCATAATGTTTTTGAACTTCATCTATGTCCTAGTATATGTAATTCTTCATTCCTTTCCCTTTTTTGACACTGGGGATTGAACCCAGGGGCATTCTACCTCCAAGTTACACCCCCAGCTATTTTAATTTATTATTATCATTATTATTATTATTTTAATATTAAAACAGGCTCTTGCTACATTGTTGAGAGCCTTGATAAATTGCTGAGGCTGGCCTTGAACCTGTAATCCTCCTGTCTCAGCCTCCCAAGCACTGGGATTACAGGAGCACATCAACCATGCCTGACCTTCATTCCTCTCTGGAGTCAATATTATTGCATGGCTCTATCTCATTTTGTTTATCCAGGCATCGGTTGGTGGATGTTGGAGTTGCTTCTACTTTTCTGGCTATTTCAGGAATGTGTCTACGAATATCGCTAAAGTTTTTATGTAGACATAGGTTTTTCAATTCTCCTGGGTATATACCTAAGTGTAGAATTCCCTTATCATATGAAAACCCTTGGTTTAACATTTTGAGAAGTTGGCCAACTGTTTTCCAAAGTGGCATTTCACTCTCTCTCCAACACTGCATGAAGGCTCCAATTTCTCTACATACTCACCAACACTTGCTATTGTCTGTCAGTTTTTACTTTTTCAGCCATCCTAGTGAGTATGTGCAATGGGATCTCATTGTAGTTTTGATTTTCATTTTCCAAAAAATTAATAATATTGAGCATATTGACCATTTTTATATTTTCTTCAAGGAAAAAATGTCTATTCGAATTCTTTGCCCATTTTTAATATTTGTCTTTTTATTGTTCAGTTGTAAGACCACTTTTTATATTCTGGACACAAGTTTTTCATTGTATATGTGTTCTGAAAATATTTTCTGCCATTCTCTGAGTTTTCTTTTCACCTTCTTGATGGGTTTTTTTAAGCATAAAAGTTTTATTAAGTTAATAAAATCAAATTTACCCATTTTTTCTTTTGTTGCTTTTGCCTTTGGTGTCATATCTAGGAAACTACTGCCTAATTCAGTTTTATAGTTTTCACTCTTATATTTAGTTCCATTTTGAGGTTATCTTTTTAACATGGTACACGGTGGGAGGGTCTAACTTTACTCTTTTACAAGTGGGTACCAGTTGTTCCAGCCCCATATTTTAAAATTATGCTTTCCTCCCTCCACCTGTCTTGTCAAAAATCAATCAGCTGTTCAATCCCCAGCACCACAAAAAAATCAATTGATCATAGCCGGGTGTGATGGCGCATACTTGTAATCCCAGTATTTGGGAGGCTGAGACCGGAGGATCCAGGTTCGCAGCCAGCCTCAGCTACTTAGTGAGGCCCTCTGCAACTTAGTGAGACCTTGTTTCAAAATAAAGAATAAAAAAATAGGGCTGGGGGTATAGCCCGGTGGTAGAATGCCCCTGGGTTCAATCCCCGGTACCACAAAAAAAAATCAATTGATCATATATATGAGGGTTTATTTCTGTATTCTTAATTATATTCCACTGGTCTACATATTAATCTTTTTGCCAAACCCACACTGTCCTTATTACTAGACATTTAAATTGGGAAATGTGAGTCCTCCAAATTCACTCTTTTTCAGGATGGTCACATTTTGGCTATTCTAGGTTCCTTGAACTCCCATGTAAAATTTTAGGACTAGATTGTTGATTAATGCAAGAAAAAAATCAGCTGAGATTTTGAAAGGAATTACATTGAATCTGCACATCATTTAGGGAAGTATTGCCATCTCAATATTACTAAGTCTTCCAATTCATGAACAAGGAATGTCTTTTCGATTATTTAGGTCTGTAATTTCTTTCAGTGATTTTCAGTAGGTTTAAGGTATAGTCTCCCACTTATTTTCTTAAATTTATTCCTCAATACTTTATTCTTTTTGGCATAATTAAAACGGAATTGTTTTCTTACTTTCATTTTCAGATCCTTGTTCATTGCTAGTGTATAGAAACACAACTGATCCTTGTATATTGACCTTGTATTCTGCAACCTTGCTAAACTTCCCTATTAGCCCTAGTAAATTTTTAATAAATTCCTTGTGATTTTCTATGAATGAGATCACGTCATCTTCAAACAGAGATAGTTTTACTGCTTCCTTTCCAGCTTGAGCATATACATGGTTATAAGTTAAATGTTTTCCTCATGGATTGACCCTTTTATTATTATAAAATGTCCTTCTTTGTCTCTGGTAATATTTTTTGTCTTAACTCCTATTTCATCTGAACTAATAGAGCCACTCCAACTCTCTTTTAGTTACTATTTGCCTGGTATTTTTTTTCTCCTTTTACTTTCAACTTGTGTCTTTGAATCTACAGTATGTCTTCTGTAGACAGCATAGAATTGAATAATGTTATTAATCCATTTTTCAGTATCTGCCTTTTGATTTGAGTAATACTTTTATATTAAGTAATGATAAAGTTGGATTAGTATATGCCATTGTGTGTGTGTATGTGTGTGTGTGTCACTGGGGATTAAACCCAGGGGGGCATTCTACCTCTGAGCTACATCCCCAGTCCTATTTTATTTTTATTTGGAAACAGGATCTTACTAGGTTGGTGAGAGTCTCACTATTTGCTCAGGCTGTCTTCAAACCTGCGATCCTCCTGTCTCAGCCCTCCACGTATTGGGATTACACACATGTGCCACCATGCCTGGATTTAGTATATGCCATTTTTCTATATGTTTTCTATATATTTTCTGTCTTTTTCTTTTCCTCTACTTTCTACTTATCCATCACTCCTTCCTTTGTGGTAAATAGATATTTTACAGTATACTATTTTAATGACCTTACTGTTTGTTTAGTATTTTTTGTTGTTATTTTCTCAGTGGCTGCCTTCGATAGTACAATGAACACCCTAACTTACAGCAATCTAGTTTGGAGTAATACCAACTTAATTCTAAGTGTATACCAAAACTTTACTTCAATATGGCTCCATTTCCTCTTCCTCTTTTGTGCAATTACTGTCATATAACCTATATATTTACACAGTATAAGCCCATCAACACTGTTTTATAATTTCTACCTTATGTTGTTGTCTTTGAACTAAAATAAGAGAAGAAAATATTGACAAACAAAAATTCATTTATGCTCTTTTCTATTTGCTGATGCAGTTATATTGACTGTCACTGCCTAGAGTCCTTTCAGTTCAGCATGAAGGATCCCATAGTACTCCTTGCAGGACTGGTCTGCTAGACTGCTAGACACATTCTTTTTTTGTTTTGGGGGTTTTTTTGTTGTTTTTTGGTCTGAGGATTATTTTCAGAGGATCATTTCTCTGGCTCTAGAATTCTTGTTCCATCATTTTCAGTCATCCTTTGGAATGTGTAAACCATTGCCTTTGGACCTTCATGGTTTCTGAGAAGAAGTCAGCTGTTCATCTTATTGAGGATTCTATGGGTCCCATGCTGTTCTCTTCTTTATCTTTCAATAGTTTGGCTATGATGAAGTGATTCTTCTTTCCAAAGCTAGTTTAAACTCTTCTTCTCACCCTTCCTGGTGTGAAGTGAATTTAAACTTGGGTAAATAGATATCTTATCCTCATTCTCAATGCACCTCAGGACTTTGGGCAATATTCATCAATTTACATCTAACATATAAAATGGGAATAATGGTTCCTACCACAAAGAGAAATAGGAATTAAGTGACATAGTATATTTACATAGTCTGGCTCACAGGAAGCATCCCATATGTTTTTATTCTTCTCCATGTATGAATCCCTTTTTTGTAATATCTCAAGTAGTAGATGAACCTCATCCTGATGGTTATGTGGATATGTGAAGACAGCTTTTTTGCATTGCTCTGATCTTAACTGAAATATCACCTTTCCAGAGAGTTTTCCTTGATCACCCCAAAGAACCCCTCCCCTGTTCATCCTTTTTCCCATTACAGATTCAGTGTCCCTTATCCAAGTGCTTGGGACCAGAAATATTTTGAATTTCAAACTTTTTTTTCAAATTTCAGAATATTTTCATATACATAATAGGCTATCTTGTGGCTGGGACCCAAGTCCAAACACAAAATTCATCTATTTTTATATATACCTATCCATATAAACTGAATTCATTTATACATTTTTTTAGTGCACCTGCATTTCAACTGCAACCCATCACATGAGGTCGAATGTGGACATTTCCACTTATAGTAACATGTCAGTGCTCAAAGAGTTTCCAACTTTGGAGCATTTTGGATTTCAAATTTTCAGATTAGAGATATCACTTGAGTAGCCAATTGTTTCAGTTTGTCTGGGGTTGGAGGATTTCTAGAGATTTCAGGATTTTGTATGCTAAAACCAAGACAGCCTGAGCCAAATAGAAAAATCTGGTCACCTACCATCATCTGCTGTATTTTGTTTTCTCGTAGTCTTTACCACTATCTGATATTATTCAGTTTACTTTTTTTGTTTGTTTCCTCTGTTCCTTCAAACTAGAGTGTAAGGTAGTTACCTCCTGAAGGTACAGGTGAGATTTCATCTGCGTAGTTGGTTTGCAGGTTTTCAGATGCCTGTATATAATACATAATGGTATTAAATGGTTATCTGTTGAGAAACTGAATGAACTTTAATTGATGTATTCATTTTCTAAAATGCCCACCTTTCTCTTCTCCAAGTTTAACAACATAAGCACGTAAGAATACAAAGTTTTATATGACCCCACAATTAACCAAAGGGCCTTTTACCTGGTGACCTGACTAACTTACAAACACCTGTACCTGTGTGCTAGTGAGAAGTTCAAACAGCCGTGTTCTTTTTCTTCTGATCCCAAACAATATAATGAAAAAGAATTCACTGAAATGTAGACGTTTCTACCATTTACCCTGGAATGTTGGCTCTAACCCATATAACCCAATCTGTAAATACAAGATTAGTGTCTATGAAAGGAAAGCTTTCTTTCTAGAAAAGTGCATTCAAAAGGAAATCTCCACCTTTTCTTCCCTTTATAAAAGCAGGAGCATTACATGTAAGACCCATAATTACTTTAAATATTCCACGAGGATCTAAGGGCTACAAATGTTAAAACACAATCTGAGACCACATCATCAGACTTTAAATTGAGCCAGAACACGATGATGCCCTTCTCCCCACTATCAGTTTACTGTATAAATGAGAAGACATAAAGTAGTTTTAGATTTAATTAAAGTAATTGACTGAATTGCATTTTGTCGCTGTAATCGTCATTAACATTCTTGACCTCTCTGTCATATAGATGTGCCAGAGAATTTTTCCAATGGATATTTATTATGAATATTATCATCAATAAGCACCCATCAACATATTAAAATTAATTTTAACTTCTTTATGGAAGAATGAAAGCGCAACCAGCTGTTGAAAACCATCCGTTCTAAATCATTTTTTATCGATTCAACATGGGTAGACCTCAAGTACAACTAATAGGGAATTTTATGTGTGTGTAGGCAAGTTTCCATCTATATATGAAATATTTAATTTTATCTCATATCTAACTCTGGTGACATTAATCACAGAACCATATTTTCCAGAGCCCAGGGATTCGCTGGCTATTTTAAGCACTTACTGTGCAGTCCTCAGGCTGGCTTGGTTCGTGTCCACCTGGATATACGGCGACACATGGATATTTGGTCTTATTCTAACCACTTGCAAAGAGCTTAATAAAAGACAGACTTTCACCCAGGCGTCGTGGCACATGCCTGTAATCCTAGTACTTGGGAGGCTGAGACAGGAGAATCACAGGTTTGAGGCCAGCCTCAGCAACTTAGCAAGACCCTCAACAACTCAGCGAGATCCTGTTTCAAAATAAAAAAATAAAATAAAATAGGGCTAAGGATGTAGCTGGGAGGTAGAATGCACCTAAGTTCAGTCCCCAGTAGTACCACAAAAAGTAAATAAATAAATAAGTAAGTAAATAAGCAAATGAATGAATGAATAAATAAATAAATGAGAGGCTTTGGTGCATCAAAAGAACATTGTCCACAGGTGTTCTAAGCTGGGTTAACTTGTATGTAGAACGAACAATTAAGCTCTGGAATCTGAGCCTCTAAATTGTATCAGTTGAGCACCTGTCCCAGCAGTGGGGGGGGACACCTTTCATTACCTTACCCGTGGGCATGATGGGCTTGGGTCTGTGTAGAGCTGCCGCTGATCCCATTCAGGCATGCTGGCTGACATGTGACTGCTTTCTGTCAGCATGGCCACGGCTTCCAGTTGAACGTGTTTGGAGAATATCTCCATCTCTCTTTGCCTCTGCAGCTATGCGCCTCTCCCCATCTCTGCCCGCATTTAACCACTTTACCCAGCACCTACGACAAGCCAGGCACTGTGCTAAAGTTGCAAATACAACATCACATTGAATCCTTCCCAACAATCCTGCAATGGTTAGAAAGGCTAAGAACTGTGACCAAGGTCATGTAGGTCTATATGGTAGAATTGGAATTCAAAGCCAGGCCCCTTGGACTCCAGTGCTCCTACTGTTGCTTTTTGTTTTTGTTTTTGGTACTGGGGACTGAACCCACAGGCATTCTACCTCCAAGCTACACCCCCAGCCCTCCTTTAATCTTTTATTTTGAAACAGGGTCTCACTAAGTTGCTGAGGATCTTGCTAAGTTGCTGAGGCTGCCCTCAAACCTGCAATCCTCCTGTCTCAGCCTTCCAAGTACTAGGATTACAGGCATCACCATGCCGGCTCAGTGTTCCTATTCTTGATCACCATGCTATCCCAGGTGCAGCGTCCGGGTTATCACAGGCTCTAGGGTGTCCTCTGGTCTCCTTGCCAGCCCTTCCTAGAGGTCTTACAGCTGTAGGTTTGTTGTGTCTCTATCCTCAGCCTCTTCTCTCTCTTTCCTCACTCTAAGGAGCTTCCTAATCAATTCTTCTACTCCCTCGATACCCCCAGTTACCATCCATAGGCCAGTCAACTGTAAATCCTCTCTCTCCAAGCAGGTCTCTCTCCTGTACTCCAGAACTAGAAACTCAACTCATCTCTCCCATCTCCCCTGGAGGGTTCTCGTGGGCTGCCCAATGCTGTACGTCCAAAACTCGCCTGTGTGAGCACTTCCCCAGTAAGCCTGTTCCTCCTCCGGTGCCACTCAGCTAATTTTCCTGGGGGAAACCTGACCAGTCACAAGGGTTCCTTCATCAACCTAAACCACCATCTCTTATTGACTCTCCTTCAAATCTGTCTTCTTCTGTCCATCTCTACCAACAATGTGGTCCAGCGATGTGGATTGACTTAGAGTTGTCACAGCTAAAGACCACGGATGCTACTGGTATCGAGTTGGTAAAGTCCAGGGATGTTGCTAAACATCCTACAGTTTACAGGAAAGGTCCACAACAAAGAATTATCCAACTCATCCAACCAAGGGCTATCCTGGTCTAACCCAACCTAGCAGCATCTCTTATCTAGGGCATTGCCATAGCCCCAGCCCATCTCACCAGCCCTATGTTACTCTCTTGAACACACTCCATTCTGCCAGAATGATCTTTAAAACAACAACGACGCAAGCTGAGCATGGTGGTGCACACCTGTAATCCCAGTATTTGGGAGGCTGAGACAGGAGGAACACAGGTCTGAAGCCAGCTTCAGCAACTTAGTAAGACCCTCAGCAAGTTAGTGAGACCCTGTTTCAGAATTTTAAAAATTTTTAAAAAAGGGCTGGGGGTGTCTCTTGGAGGTAGAATGCCCCTGGGTTCAATCTCCAGTACCAAAAACAAAACAAAAGAAACTCAACAACAACAACAACAACAAAAATACAGTGCCTCTCTTAAATTCACTGACGACTTCCCAATTCCTTTACAGACAAAATATGCAAAATACCTGCATGTTTCTTCAGCTAGCTTGGAGCTGTTCTTTTCCTTTATCTTGGCTTTCTTCTCCTGCCTGTTAGATAACTCTCACCCCACATACCTCCCACATTCCCTTAGCACCTTTGCTGAAATGTCATCTTACGAGAGGCCTTCCCTGACCTTCCCAGCTCCATCGCCTACCTGCCTTAATCTTCTCAGATCACTCCCCACCACTTGGCATAGGATATTCATTTGTCTCTTGATTTTCTTCGGTCCTCTCCCAGTCAAATGAAGCTCCATTTACAGTAGGCGTGTCTGTCTTTTCTTCATAACAGCTCCCTGTACCAGCATCCAGCACCTGGTAGGCACTCAATAAACATTTAGCAAATGAATAGCAATTCTTTTCTCTTAATCCATGTGCATTTGCAATGTAAAACATAAAAAGGCTCTTGACATTTTATTTTGCTCAAGTACCATATCATAGACGATCACATGGATGCAAGAGAAAACTAACCTAAAGCAACCAAAGGGCTGGATCTGCCCAGCCGCTGACTGATGGCCGCGTGCCCCTGACATCCGGGCCACATACAGCAGGCAGACGAGGCGGCCGCAGCAGATCAAGCACCTCTTCACACAGGACATAGCTTCACACGGAAGTCAGCGTGCATTGGAGTAATCCCTTGCTCGCGCATGAGTTTTACTATTTCAATCTGGATAGACCAGAAGAATCCAGGGATGGGGGCTGGCACAGCCCTTGGCTCTCAGTCCCTGAAAGACGGACCATTCCTTCCAGGCAATGTATATATTTGTTCATTCATTCTCTCTCTCTCTCTCTCTCTCTATCTATCTATCTATCTCTATCTCTATCTCCCTCTTTCTCTCTCTCTCCCTCTTTCTCTCTCTCTCTCTCCCTTTCTCTCTCTCTCTCTCTCTCTCTCTCTTTCTCTCTTGCTCCTGTCTCTCTCCCTCCCTCCCTCCCTCTTTCTCTCCTTCTTTCTCTCTCTCTCTCTCTCTCTCTCTCTCTGTCTTTCTGTCTTTGCAAAGAGACAGTCAGCCTCTCTGGATGCCAGAATATGAGACTTCTCAGAAGTTTGATGCCCTCCTAAATATTGAGCGTGTACACTCACCTTAACAAAAAAGAGACATTTTTACAGTAATATTAGGAATAGAAGTGATGATGATGATGATAGCAATAGCCGCTGAAATGAATGAGTGGGTCTGACAGGTGAGTTGGATGAGCTGGGAGGACAGAGAAACTAATTATGACTTGTTCAAAAGGGAGGAAACGAATAGAGACAGCCATGGCCAGAGAAGTTTAAAAACAAAAAACACATTTGCAGTTAGATAGACCAGCCCAGCAAAAGCTTGGGATTTATCTAGTGTGGTGTTCCCCAAACTGTTCAATAAGGTGACCAGGGTTATGTGCAGAGAAGGAGTTGACATTTATCATGCTTGGAAAGTGTTCAGTTCAAAAATTTTTGCAGGACTTTTCAGAGCTTTTAGTGAGGTTAACTGCATGATGAATCTCAATGAGAGGAAGGATATTGTATGTTGGCTTTGTCTTAACAATTTATTTGACTAGTGGACCCTCTTTCTATCCCTTCCCCCATTTTTCTGGGCATCTAAAAATCTCATTAAAGTGGCATTCTGTGGCACCATTTTGGGAAGCTACGCAGTACAAAACTCATGGGCAATAACATAGGGAAGACCGACAGGGACCCTTTTGTTGCTGTGCTAAGGAGCTCTGTATTTGTACCCCCGAGGACCCGGTGGAGGATTCTGAATTGAGACCTCACATGATTGATTATTTGAGAAGATTTTTCTGGCAGGAAAAGCAAGCACCGATTCAGAACAACCAAGGAGAGCGACTGGGTGATCCAGTTGTCAGCTCATGAGCATCCAAACTCAGCCGAAAAATGTCATGTCTCCATCTGTTTCCATTCCTCCAGCTTGCCGTCACAACAGCTCCTGTGCCCTGGTCAACTTTCTGAGCTTGCTAGAAAACCCCACCTCCATGGGCAATAGGGAGAAACTGGGCATCCAGGAAGCCCTGGGCAATGCTGAATGAAACACCATAGAAGCCAATCTGACTCTCCAGGGCACAGAGTCCCAGTCTTGTTGGCTTATCACCTCCCTTGGGGAAAAAAAAATATTCAGCACCCCCCTGGGTGCTTCTACTGCCCTCTTATTTTTATTCAACACCCCCGCAGGTGCACTGGAAGCTACTACCACCCCCTGGATTGGCCCAGCGTATCCCCCAGGGATGGTATCACTGACTTTGGGAGTCTGTAATCTAGGATAAGCAAAAGCAGACATGTCCCTGACCACGAGGAGCTTACAGACAAATAAAGTATCCAGGAAGGGAAGATGCTTGCTGTAGCCAAGAGAATTGTGAGCAAGAAGAGAACAGGAGGAGGCGCAGAGGAGAGAGGGACAGGGACAGGTCATACCGGAGCCTTGCAGGCCAGGGGAAATACTTCATTTATACAAACAAGAGAAAGGAGGACCTATTGAGATTCTTTTTGGTACTGAGGATGGATCCCAGGGGGCATTCTACTACCTCCAAGCAACATCCCCAGCCCTATTTTATTTTTTATTTTGAAACAGGGTCTCACTAAATTGCTGAGAGTCTCACTAAATTGCTGAGGCTTACCCCAAACCTGCTATCCTCCTGTTCCAACCTCCCAAGTATTGATATTATAGGCATGTGCTACTATGCCCAGCTACCTATTGAAGTGTTTGGGTTTGTGTGTGTGTGTGTGTGTGTGTGTGTGTGTGTGTGTGTGTGTCGCTGGGGATTGAACCCAGGGGCATTCTACCTCCAAGCTATACCCTCCAGCCCTATTTTATTTTTATTTTGAAACAGGGTCTCACTAGGTTGATGAGAGTCTCACTACTTGCTGAGGCTGGCCTCGAACCTGCCCAAGTACTGGGATTACAGGCATGAGCCACATGCCCAGCTTCCTATTGAGGTTTTTAAGTAGGGAAATGACATGAGCAGTCAGAGACCTGTTCCCACTTCAGTGTCTGCATGAATTGAGGGTTCCTATGGAACTGCCTATGTGGGTCAACTATGCCATGAGCCTTCCATATTCCCAAAGAGTACCCAAGCTGTTCAAAGACCTAGCCTTCAATAAATGCACAGTTCTGCCACCCTGAGTTCTAACAAGTCTCAACATCTAAAACCGCATCCTGGTTGATTTTTGCTGCTGTCTGCTATTGCCCGCACTCTTTGGCCACCTGATAGGGTTGCTTGTGTGCTGTCCACTTCTTCCGGGGTCAGCCAATTCCACTTTGCAAACTGAGGAGGGCGTTCAGACAGGGATTTATATTTTAAGGTGGAGTCTGGTCACTTTATGCCTTTAAGCCAGTTTTTTTCCATTGGCGCTTTCTAAAACATATTTGTGATAGAGACCTGTGGGCCCTGCGAGTCTCCTTCAGAAAGAAATTTCTCCCTGGTGAGATGCAAATCAAAACTACTCTGAGATTCCATCTAACCCCAATCAAAATGGCAATCATCAAGAAGTCAAATAACAATAAATGTTGGCGAGGATGTGGGGAAATAGGAACTTTACTGCGCTGTTGGGAGTGCAAACTAGTTCAGCTGCTATGGAGATCAGTGTGGACATTCCTCAGAAAACTGGGAATGGATCCACCATATGATCCGGCTATACCACTCCTGGGTATCTTTCCAAAGGGGTTGAAACCAGAGAACTACAATAGTATATGCATACCCATGTTCATAGCAGCACAATTCACAATAGCCAAATTATGGAACCAACCTAGGTGTCCATCAACAGATGAATGGATTACAAAATTATGGGAAATACCCACAATGGAATTCTACTCAGCAATAAAGAAGAACAAAATTATGTCATTTGCAAGAAAATGGAGAACATTTTGTTAAGTGAGATTAGCCAATCACAGAAAGTGACGGGTCATATGTTTTCTCTAATATGAGCAAGCTAGGGAGTAATTGGAATACAAGAGGGACTCCAGATAATGGAGGAGAAGGCTCAGTGGAGCCAGGGAGGTGGTCTAGGGGAAGGGGAGGGGAAGACTGAGGTTCATTAATGGAATGACTACCATCGACTATGTTACATGCATGAATACACCAATGTCAACCTCAGTACTCTGTATTGGGAAGGGGGGGAAATGGGGAGGCTGGGGGGCACCAAGTGCTGTGAGCATGTATGTCACTGTCAACATGATTTACATTTTGATGTGAGACTATAATGCACCCATAAAAGCACATTAAAAAAAAAGAAATTTCTCCCTGGTTATGCCAAATAAGCCCAAAGACATCAATTTGGTTTTGTGTTGTTTTCAGTGCTGGGGAGAGAACTCAGGTCCTTGCATATGCCAGGCAAGGGCTCTACCACTGAGCTACACGCCCAGCCCCACCAGGTTGTCAAAAACCATCGGAACACTATGCTGGGCTGAACACCCTTCCCTACTTTGCTTCCAGAGGACAGCCCCCCACAATCATTCAGCCCCAGGTAACTTTAGGTTAGCTTAGCACAGGGCTGGATGTGGGAAGAGACTGTCACCAAACACCTTCAGCCATCTGAGCTGTTCTCAAACTGGCTTCTGTTCCTGTCTTGGAGACCGTCTACACTGAGTAGAGGATCTATTTGGCTGCTCCTTGCTGTCCCTCTGTCTCTTGGAAGGTTCTCCGAGACTCCTGGAGGTAAATTAAAAGTTCTTCTCTCTTCTGTATGCCCCCCATCCGCACCGGGTCAATACCAGCACATACCCATGGATGTTGGTGGGATACGGTCACATCCAATCTGGTGACCGAAAGGTGAATCGTAGGTGACACAATTACACTCACGAGCCAAGTGTATGTCAGTAACAAACTTTCCTCCTTCACTCTGAAATACTGTGAAACCCCTTAAGGGAGTCCACTGATTATACTGTAGAGGTTTGTATGATCCAACTAGGGTAAATAATTAGACCGTATTTTTAATTAATATTGCAGTGCCTTCTAGCACAACGATATTTAAGATTACGATGGGATTGGAGGGAAGTAGAGAAACAGTATTATTCTTGGCGGAGTGAGAAAGAACAAAGAAAGTTTTGTCACATGGACAAAAATACCCTGCGATTTTGGCAATCTTAGGTCAAAGGTTTCTGGTATGTTGAAAGGAAGTTTTCAATTTAGCAAGCGCTCATTTTGCCAAAGTGAATTTGGCTCTTTAATACCAAAAATAAATCCAGAGAAAATGAAAGGCAGATACTGTGCATTGCTAGTTGGCACAACTGCAAAACTTTTTTTTAAACAGGTGAACTTTATGGGAATAATAACAATTAACACAGATTTCATAATGGGCACCGTTTGAATTTTTGTTTCATGAAGCTTGATAAAAATATAGGCTCGTGAAAAAGCCAGTTCAATTAAACATGAACTTTTCATTATTTTTAACACATTTTACCTCTTTTTAATTGATGGAAGTGCTACGTATTTTGCCAACCTAAGACTTTTTCGCACTTCTGTAATTCAAACCAGCTTGATTTTTGCAATTCAAATAGATTATTAGTTGGTCCTCACTGGAAACCCAATAAAGCAATAGTAAAGTTTATTAAATAGATCACAATGCATACATTATTTCCTAGAGAAATTTCTTTTATACATTCAAAATATGGTAATTCTTTTTTCTTTTAACCCTTGCTAATCCTCACAACTCCTTAATGGCAAAGATACTGATAATCTAAAAACAATATTCCATAAGTAGTATTTTAAAAATGAGAAACCCGAGCTTTGTCACAGCTTTGTCACAGCTGGGTGTGGTGGCGCACGCCTGTAATCCCAGGACTTGGGAGACAGAGACAGGAGGATTGTAGGTTTGAGGTCAGCCTCAGCAATTTAGCAAGACCCTGTTTCACATTAAAAAAAGAAAACTTAAAAGTTAAAAAGTGCTGGGGGTGTAGCTCGGAGGTAGAATGCCCCTGGCTTCAGCCCCAGTAACAAAACAAAACAGAAAGTTGTGTCACTTGCCCCTGATCACATAGCAAGGATAAAATCAGAATCCTAACCTAGGTATTCTGGTCATTTATGATATCTTTTATAATCTTAAGATAATAAGCAAATTGAAGCCAGGCGTGGTGGCATACGCTTGTAATCCCAGTACTTGGGAGGCTGAGACCGGAGGATCTGGGTTCGCAGCCAGTCTCAGCTACTTAGTGAGGCCCTCTGCAACTTTGTGAGGCCCTGTTTCAAAATAAAGAATAAAAAATAGGGCTGGGGGTGTAGCTTGGAGGTACGGCAAAAAAAAAAAAAGAAGCAAATTGAGCAAGGGGTTTGTCTTTTTATTTTTATTTGTCTGTTTTGGGTTTTTCCTTGTTTGTGTGCTTGTTTGCTTCTCTTTTCCTTACGTAGCATTGCTGTGCTGGGCACATATTAATAGCTCAATGCATAGAGTTAATAAATCATTTGTATTCATCTTTCTATTAAGCACATCTCTCTGCAATCTGCATTTGTATGCATTTATGGTTAAGCCACACTTGATATTAATTATGATGACCTCGGGGACACTGCAGGCTAATAGAGTCACCTGAAGCATCATAGAAAAATAAAATTATGTTCCTGCGTACCCTGAGCTGCAGATATGTATCTTCAATTGTTGGCTGGGAGTTGACCGGTTCTGACTGTATGTCTTGCAGACAGCTCAATTATAACATGTCCCAAATTAAATTAAGTTTCTCATCTACCCAACATTTCTCTTCAGTGTCCAAGCTTCCCAACTAGAAACTTGGGAGTCCCCCTTAAATCTTTCTTACTCACTCAACTTCCTCCCAGTTGCAGAGCACCCATTCTGCCTCATAAATATCTCTCTCAATTCTATCCCTCTTTCTACCATTACTGCCGTGATTCTAATCCAGAGATCTTAACAGCCCAGTTATAGCTTATCTTGGGCCTTGTCTGTCACGACTGGCATTTCTCCGCAGGTGCTCAAAGCTACCTGTCTAAAACAGAAATCATTCAGGTGTGTTTCCAAAAGAATTAAAGTCAGAATACTGTGTATGCAGAGACATGCACGTTTATAGCAGCACAATTCACAAGGTCAAGTTAGGGAACCAACTGACGTGTCCATCAACAGACGAATGGATAAAGAAAATGTGGTCTATACACACAATGGAGTTTTACTCAGCCACGAAGAAGAACAAAATTATGTCATTTGCCAGAAAACGAATGGAACTGGAGAACATCGTGCTAAGTGAGATCGGCTGGACTCAAAGTCAAGGCCGCATGTGTTTTCTCATATGTGGAAGATAGAGGAAAAAAATTAAAGAAAAAGGACCTCATAAAAATGAGATGAGTAGAGTACTGGAAAGGGATTGGGGAGGAAGGAGGGGAGGGGAAGGGGATGTACAGAGAAAGACACAGATCACGTAATGTGATGGGCATATACGAATGTATCACTATGAATCTCACTATCATTTACAATTTCAATGCACCTATAAAAAATAAAATACATAAAAATAAAGGCCGCTGGCAGCAGCTACCATAAGAGCCATGGGACCCTACGCGCACAGTGAAAAAGGAAAGATGAATAAATTTAAGGCAAAATCTTGGAAATTCATGATGCAGAGTATGATATCAAAAGCTCTGAGAAGTCCCGCAGGAAGGACCCCACGTGACTGACCTATCCCAGTGTTCTCAAAACCTTCCCCATTGAGCACCACCTTACTAATCCAACCAGGCCCTGATGATTGCTATTTTCAAGACAACAATATTCTCTTGTTTTGTCAGGTTAAACACTAAGTTCCTTCAAAATAGCACATTTTCCCCCAACTTCTCAATCTGAGAAACTCCTATAAAACCTTGAAGACGCAGCCCCGATGTCACTACCTGTCCAGCGCTTTCTCCGTTCACTCCTGTGCACCTGCTCTCCTATCCATCTTCCCCCTGGTTTCGCAGGCTTGTGTTCCTCTGTCCACCTTCCCTACAACCTGCCTGTGCCCTTTCATCTTTGTGCCTGGGCGCTGAGCGCCATACCCAGCAGGTAACAGACACTCAGCAAATATTGATAAAAGGTGGACTCCAGCCAGGCGTGGTGGCACACGCTTGTAATCCCAGTACTTGGGAGGCGGAGACCAGAGGATCTGGGTTCACAGCCAGCCTCAGCTACTTAGAGAGGCCCTCCGCAACGTAGTGAGACCTTGTTTCAAAATAAAGAATAAAAAATAGGGCTGGGTGGAGCTCAGAGGTAGAAAGCCCCTGGGTTCAATCCCCAGTACCACAAAAAAAAAAAGGTAGACTCCACACATTCCAATTCAATACCTTCCAAAGAGTAGGTGCCCATGCATAGTTATAAAATATTTCTCCAGGGAGGTAGACGTGACCTTGAGAAAACACATAACTCATTCCCTCACTGTAGTAGAGAGAAAGAGGTTCCCAAAGGGAGATGGAAATCATACATTTTGCTACTATAACAAAATAGCTGAAGCAGGCTAGTTTATAAAGGAAAGAAGTTTATCTGGGTTCACAGTTCTGCAGGTGTGAGGTCTAGGGGGACTATCTGGTGGTGGCCTTCTTTCTGACAGAGTCCCAAGGTGGCACCAAGCATCACATGGCAAGAGGCAGGAAGCAAGAGTGTATGTGTGTCTGTATAGTCTCTCTCCCTCTTCTATTTATTTATTTATTTATTTATTTATTTATTCATTTATTTATTTATTGCGGTACCAGGGATTGAACCCAGGGGCATTCTACCTCCATTACACCCCCAGCCCTATTTTTTATTCTTTATTTTGAAACAGGGTCTCACTAAGTTGCAGAGGGCCTCACTAAGTAGCTGAGACTGGCCACGAACCTGCAATCCTCCGGTCTCAGCCTCCCAAGTACTGGAATTACAAGTGTGCGTCACCACGCCCGGCTTCTCCCTCTTCTTAAAAAACCACCAGGATGGTAGCATAGAGGCTGCACCCTAATGACTTTAATCCTAATTGCTTTCCAAAGACCCTACCTCTAAACACCACCCTCTTAATGCCTCTCAATGGGGATTCAGTTTTCAAGTTTTAACACATGAAATCTGGGGGACACTCACACTGGATACAGATCTTGGTATGTGTGTGCATGTGCCCCTGCCTGGCTTTATTTGGCTCATCCATCCAGCCGTCTGAAAACAGAGAATGGCAGAGACCAATAGATCTGCCCCATATATACTTAGAAACAAATTTTTGAGTTGGTTATTAGTTTTATCTACGTGTTTCCTCCTTTTTGGTTTTTATCAACTGTGAAGTTCAGAAGAAAGCAGAATCAAATGCAATATCCTCTTACGGATTACCTGCCATGTGCCAAACAAGGTGTTAAATGTTCTCAAATGTTGCCTCCTCTATTCTCATCCTGCAGACAAGGAAGAGGAGGTGTGCAGACCAGAAGGAGCCTGTCCAGCTGGAACGGCCCGGAGTCGTTGACGGATCTGTCTTACCCTTAAGAAATATTTCATGCTGGGCATGGCGCAGTGGTACACCCCTGTAATCCCAGTACTTGGGAGGCTGAGACAGGAGGATTGCAGGTTTCAGGCCAGCCTTAGCAAGTTAGTGAGACCCTCAGTAATTATAGCAAGCTCTGTCTGCTGATTGGGAGAAATGGGCTGACTTGTGTGTGTAAAAAGGGGTTCTTTAGAATTTCTGTGGTTTGTGGTTTTCTTCTTCCATACATTAATGCCCACCAAGTTTTATTTTTATAAAATAAGTGTTTGTTTGTCTGTTTATTTTGTGGTACTGGGGATTGAACCCAGGGGCATTCTACCTCCAAGTTATACACCCAGCCCTTTTTATTTTTCATTTTGAAACAAAGTCTTACACACACACACTCACACACACACACACAATAGGATTACAGGGTAATCAATACAATTACTTGAAGAGGGAAGGATAGGAATTCTGTGGTTACAGGGAAAGGGAGAGTTCCTAAGGACTGTCAACTATATGGCAGGGAGCATTACTCCCTAAAAAGTAGTTTGTCCCCTCAGGGCACCTGCTGAACTGATCTCACCTCCGTTTTGTGTGTGTGGTACTGGGGATTGAACCCAGGGGCATTCTACCTCCGAGTTACACCCCAAGCCCTATTTTTTTATTCTTTATTTGGAAACAGGGTCTCACTAAGTTGTGGAGGGCCTCACTAAGTAGCTGAGGCTGGCTGCGAACCCGGATCCTCCTGTCTCAGCCTCCCAAATACTGGAATTATAAGCGTGCGCCACCACGCCCAGCTGCATGAGGCGATTTCAACAGGCAGGGCAGGAAGGATCCACAGGTCCCATTGGGGACTGGACCGAGTCACACAAAGAAGGCCAGGGCCATCGTGGGGTAAGTGGGCCGGCCCTCACAACACGATTCCCTGCGGCGCTGGAGTTAATGAGGCCACGGGTTCACTTACTTTCCTTCCCAGAGATTATCATGATCAATTTTCATGATGACTGCAGAAAAAATTAAAACACTTTCCCCAAAGATCAAGTTAATAAAGGCCTTCGAGACTCAGAGTTTCCCAAAGGAGAGGGGTACAGCGTTCTCCAAAATGGAGAGAAACAACAGAGATATCATTTACTTTGACAAAACGATGGTGAACTCCTCCCCTGCTCCCCAACACTTTTTATTTGCAGTGTCTTACATCTCAATTAAAACCCTGGAGAACCTTCTCTCCTTGAAGAGCAGATAATGAATTTAATGCAAATTCAAGGGGGAGATAAAAGAACCGGGAGTGGGGGTGGACCAAAAGAGTCAGAGTGAAGCGGAGAAGATAGGAATTCGTCGCACACACTTGTGGTTGAAAAGCTCTGTGCTCCTCCTCTGCCTGCTAACAGATTCTACATTTTCCAGACTCGAACTAAAAACAGTTTCACCTTTGTACTTTGAGTCAGCCTAAGAGAGAGTTGTGCTGGGCTAAGTCGCCTCCCCCTGAGGAAGGACGAATCTAACCCTTAGGATCTTACTCTAGGCCCAGCAATTGCTCTTTTGAGTTCATAATTTGCCCCTTCCTTTTACATCAAGCTGGATCCGGCTTTCTCCCATCTAGGGCCATGTGCACTGTCTGCTTCCCCAGAAAAGGCACTTACCCACTACAGCAGTTGATTTGGAGGGTAGAACCTTGGAATCAGTTTACCCTCCACCTCCCCTCTCCGTGGTTAACAGTGGTCAAAAGCTAAGTAGAAGCCGGGCGTGGTGGCACACGCTTGGAATCCCAGTACTCGGGAGGCTGAGACAGGAGGATACGGGTTCACGGCCAGCCTCAGCTACTTAGTAAGGCCCTCCGCAACTTAGTGAGACTCTGTTTCAAAATAAAGAATAAAAAAAAAATAGGGCTGGGGGTGTAGCTCAGAGATAGAATGTGCATGGATTCAATCCCCAGTACCTAAAAAAGGACATCACAAACCAATGTGTAGGTCATTCGAGCACCCAGATGCCCAGCTGAGGGCTCAGCTACAGGACACCCACCGAGTCACCCTCTGGTGCTGACTGCACCCACCTGGATAAAGAGTTCACTTTAATACTCCATCTGCCCCAGGGAGCAGTCTCTTGCTAACCACATCTAACCAAGGAGGCTGGGGGCATCGCGATCCAGAAAGCTAATAATGTAGTAGATGATCATTTCAGTGAAGGGTGCTATGAATTACCTGAAAAGCACTATTTTTTAGATAAAAGGCAAACAGGTGATCATCCCTTTCCCCTTTATTGTCTCTGTATCTAGTCCACTTTTGGCCGGCCTCTTTCTAAACAGGACAACACTTTGCTGCGCCATCTTTACTTGTGCCCCTTGGTTTCATGGACTCCTGAGTCGTATGTCACCTAACGGGGGCACATTCTGAGAACTGCATTGTTGGTGGCTTTGTCCTGGTGTGAACGTCACCATGTGTACTAGGCAGACCTGGATGGTCATCGTGGACGTCACCATGTGTACTAGGCAGACCTGGATGATCATCGTGGATCACCCCCACATGGCCCCCCACTGTAATCAAGAGACAAGGTAAACACGAGATGTCCACGGCTGCTGCCACTCAACACTACAGACTGTTCACAGCTAACCCTTTCTTTAGTAAGTAGAAGGAGAACACTCTAAAATAATAACAGAGACGGTGTTGTGGTGCACGCCTGTAATCCCAGTACTTGGGAGGCTGAGACAGGAGGATGGCAGGTTTGAGACCAGCCTCAGCAACTTAGCAAGACCCTCAGCAAATTAGTGAGACCCTATTTCTACATAAAAAATAAAATAGGACTGGGGGCAGGGTATAGATCAGAGGTAGAATGCTTCTGGGTTCAATCCCCAGTACCACAAAAAATAAATCAAGCCAGGTGTGGTGGCCCAAGCTTGTAATCCCACTACTTGGGAAGCTGAGACAGGAGGATCACAGGTTTATGGCCAGCCTCAGCTACTGAGGCCCTCCGCAACTTAGTGAGACCCTGTTTCAAAATAAAGAATAAAAAGTAGGGCTGTGGGTGTAGCTCGGAGGTAGAATGCCCCTGGGTTCAATCCCCAGTACTGCAAAATACATACATATATATGTATATACATACATACATACATACGCACACATACATACATACATACATACATACAGTTAAAAATAAAATAATAGCCAGGTGTGGTGGCGCATGCTTGTAACCCCAGTACTTGGAAGGCTGAGACCAGAGGATCTGGGTTTGTGGCCAGCCTCAGCTACTTAGTGAGGCCCTCCATAACTTAGTGAGACCCTGTTTCAAAATAAAAAATAGGGCTGGGGGTGTAACCCGGAGGTAGAATGCCCCTGGGTTCAATCCCCAGTACTGCAAAAATAAATAAATAAATAAATAAATAAATAAAATAATAGTAGAAAGTGTAGTAAGTACATAATCGTCTCTTACCATTATCAAGTATTATGTATCATACAAAACTGTCTATGTTGTACTTGTATAGGACGGTCGGCACAGTAGGTTAGTTTATACCAGCAACCCCACAGACAGGCAAATACTGTGTTGCACTTTGACATCACTACGGCTATGATACCATTAGTCCATGGGAATTTTTGGCTCCACCATAAACTCATGAGACTATGACTCTGCAGTCCTTCAGTGACCTAGACATTGTTAGGCTCTTCATGACCATATTTACTTCCCACAGTTATTATAGTGGAGAGCAGGAGCAGCCAGGGGAAGTGCTATGTGGGGGCCACTCATGCCAGCTGGGCTGCTGTCCCCTCCCTGTGCACGCCCACTACAGGCCAAGCATAAAGACACTTCTGTGCCGGGCATGGTGGCGCACACTTGTAATCCCAGTACTTAGGAGGCTGAGACAGGAGGATTTCAGGTTCAAAGCCAGCCACAGTAATTTAGCAAGGCTCTCAGCAACCGATTGAGACCGTTTCCAAATAAGAAATAAAATTGGGCTAGGGGTGTAGCCTGGAGGTAGAGTGCCTCTGGATTCAATCCCTAGTACCAAAAAATAATGATAATAATAATAATAATAATAATCCCAGTACTTGACTTGGGAGGCTGAGACAGGAGGATAGCAGGTTTGCAGCCAGCCTCAGCAACTTGTGAGGCCCTCTGCAATTTAGTGAGACCCTGTTTCAAATAAAGAATAAAAAAATCAGACTGGGGGTGTAGCTCAGAGGTAGAATGCCCCTGGGTTCAATCCCCAGTACCGCAAAAAAAAAAAAAAAATGACACTTCTGTGTTCAATCCCTTTAATCCTAAGAGACAGGAATCCTAGCCCCCCTTTTCCATTTAAGAAAAGCAAGGCTCAGAGAAGTGAAGGTATCCTCTTCCAGACCACCCAGCAGCTAAAGAGTGACCCCAAGATCTCGCTTCCTCTAGTGACGCTGAGTTGGCAGGAGGGGAGACATGGAGGGCAGGAGGAGGCGTCCTGAGAGTTCGGTGCTAATCTCCGATGCCTGGTACAGCACGCGGCACCTGGTGGGCCTTCAAGAAATAGTTGCTGAACTCGGGCAGGAAGGCTGGAGAAGAAGCATTTCTTGTGAAGGTCATAGAGGGGCCAGGGTGGACATGAGGCAGGGCCACCTCTCAGGGTGGTCTCACTGGCTTTACCCTGGTCCCACATGGCTCTCCTGCGAGGCCCTGGCCCACCCCTTCCCTGCACTCTCCCAACAGCCTTCCGGGGGTCGAAGCTTTCTGTTTCCACGTCTCAGCAAAGCACCCCCTCTCACCTGCCCGCCGGCTCTTCTGCAAGTCCACCCCAACACCTGCACAGCGAGGAGAAAGCCCCGGAGGAAGGCTGCCCATCCATCTTCCTGGTGGTCTTTCATTTCTTTGCCAATAAGGTGATCTGCTTCACAACACACTTCGATGTATTTGACATCTGTCATAAAAGCCAGGTCAGGCAGATCTGTCTTCTGTTAAAATAAGCCCTTCTGCAGAGATACTTCCTCTGCTGTTAGGGCCCCACCAGAAATAATTATTGACATATTGTCTGCACATCTAGCCAGCGCTCTTAATGGAAGCCATAAATTATGGATCCTGGGTTCCCCGGCTCCCATCAGAGAAATAAGGTCACGCAGAGAGAACAGGGAGGAGTCACCAGGGTGTTCAAACCTGAACGGGGAGGGGCTCTGGCTGAACCGACTGGTTTCCAACAAATACCTTCCTTTAACATCTTTCCCAAGTTAATGACTGTAGCAACACACAGCTGTTTCTTTGTGACGAGGCATGAATTTTCTCTTAACACTTTCCTGGGATGAGTCTTAGATTCACCCACAGCCCAGAAGGAAGTGGATATATGTTTTCTGCCTGGCAGCGAGATGGACAGTGAACTCAGCCCTCGTGCAAGGCTCCGGGCCAGAGAGGGTTCAGAACATGCCTTTCCTCAGCCCAGGTTGCAGAGGTGGGAGAGAAATACCAATCACCTCTCATTCTCATCGCTACCTTGAGAGGCACCCATGGGAGAAGCAGGGCTCAGTCTCCCCTCCCCACCCAAAAAAAAACCCTGCAATTTGGAAGACTTGTCACAAGATTACTAAAAATCACTACTGTGCTCAAAGGCGTTAGAGCCCCTTTGGGTCTCTGTGGGTCAAGTGCATGTGACAAATTATACAATGCTTCACACTTATGCAGAGAACTTGGGCATATATAGCGAGCTCTGCCTGCTGATTGGGAGAAATGGGCTGACTTGTATCAAGAAAAAGAAGGATTTTAGAAATATGGGTGACATGTGCTGACTTAGCTATAATTTTGTGAGGGTAAGGGATGAGCCTTTGGTTTTTGTATTTTTGTTTGTTTGCTTTTTGGTACTGAGATTGAACCCAGGGGCATTCTACCTCTGAGCTACATTCCAGCCCTTTTTTTTTTTAATTTTGAACAAGGTCTCACTAAGTTGCTGAGGCTGGCATCAAACCTGTGATCCTCCTGTCTCAGCCTCCCGATTACTGGCATTACAGGGGTGCACCACCATGCCCAACTGAGGCCTCCTTTTTGAAGATGTTTGTAAATATTTCCAAGAAAGTGACATTTTAGAAGTTACAATGTACCACACTGAACATACTAGCTGAAACAAATGTGATACTTAAGCAAAAGAGCAACTGCTTGGGATATGTGAATCTGGAATACTTTCTAGATTCAAGAGGGCTTGACCCAGGAGCTATTTGTTGGAGGGTTTGGGAGAGGTATGGATACATAACAAAGGGATGCAAATATTAAGAACTAAAGGGATCTTTTATTGGGGTTACCAGAGAGGACTAAGAATAGCAAAAGATGGTGGTGAACACCTGTAATCCCAGTACTTGGAGGCTGAGACAGAAGGATTACAAGTTTGAGGTCAACCTGGGCAATTTAGTGAGACACTGTCTCAAAATAAAACATTAAAAGGGCTGGGGATGTAGCTCAGTGGTATAGCACCCCTGGGTTCAATCCCTAGTACAACAATATATATACAGTGATCTTTGGAGAGAAAGTTTTCTCTCTCAGCTGGCCCAAGTCTGTAACTTCCTGAACAAAAACTTTTAAGAATGGATATGTGTAAATAGGGAAGAAGTCCTCAGTGTCGAATTCTGGCCACTAAAAAATGGTATTTCTAGCTGTAAAATTCTTTCTAGGTCCCTCTTTTCATCCAACACTTGACCAAGTGCCAGCCCTTTTTGTTTGTATACACACAACTTGCTGGTTCCATGTTTGAATGAGAAATGGTCTAGTTCGAACTGGGGTAAGTTGTTCAAAGAATATAAGTGCATAAGGGCCGGGAAATCATCTATCATTTGGACTTTGAACGGGAGCATTCTAAAGAAGAAACTTGTTCTTTACAGTCATGCTGCTAAACTGGGGATAGAGGTGGCTGTTGAAAGAGATGCTTTAGCAGTATGTGGATGAGAGATTAACTCTACGAGAGGCAGAGGAAATCACCTATTTCCCCTTGTCCAACCCACTCGACTC
Organism: Glis glis; assembly: GCA_004027185.1. Lineage (NCBI taxonomy): Eukaryota > Metazoa > Chordata > Mammalia > Rodentia > Gliridae > Glis > Glis glis. The sequence goes on along the minus strand of PVJS01000718.1, from coordinate 78,594 downwards.
AAACTACCCAAAACTGTCGGAGGATGTGATAGGAGAGGAAGCGGCTAATTTCATGACCAATAACAGCATCGCTGTTTAAGGACATGAAGATAAGGGTAATTTAACTCATGTTTCTAACTATGAGTTGATCCGCGGCAGGAATCAAAAAAAGGCACCAGCCATGACAATTAACTCAAAATGCTCAATCTTGGATGTTCCAAACCAGAGAATTTCAAAGCAAAGAGTAGCAGCTCTTCTCTCAAGTGGGCGTCCGTCTTGCCATGAAGTTGGAACTATAATTCTTTAGCAGAGTTTGAGCCAGACCAACATGTCAATGCTGAGCTAATCTTCCCAGGATTCTAAGAGATGAAGCGCCATCTATTTCAGAATTCGGCCCCAGGATAATGTTTCGGTCAGTATTCTCACTGTGGTAACTCGAAATCCCAGATGACCACAACTTAGAGGAAGAAAGATTTATTTGCTGACAGTTCTGGAGATTTCAGAGGTTCAGTCCATGTTAGGCTGGGTGAAGTATGCAGAGCTCAGGGTACAACCAGGGAGCAGAGAAAGCTCAAGGACTCTTCTCCAGAAATAGAGAGAGCTTGTGAAGGGGGTTCATGGACATAACTATAGTCCCCCAGTGACCCACCTCCTCCAGTCACACCCACCCAATAAATCCATTACAATGGATTTGTCCACTGATGAGATTAGAACCCTCATGATTCAATTATATCACCTCTGGACATCAATATGTGAGCTCTTCAAGAGATATTCTATATCCAAACCATAAGAAGTGATGTGTGGCAGCTCATGGAGTTCTCAGTCCCTACCCAGCAGGCCACCAGCAGGTGACCTGATGTCTGCAGGAGCTCCTCGAATGGACTTACTTTCCCTTTCATGTGAACAACATGAGTCATTCGAGGAAGGTTGTGCATTTCGCCTGGACAGCCATTGTCTGGCTGGCCTACTGTAGAACATTAAACACTTTTTTTTTTTTTGTAATGGGGATTGAACCCAGGGACAGTCTACCTCCAAGCTACATCCCCAGCCCTATTTTATTTTTTTATTTTGAAACAGGGTCTCACTAAGCTGCTGTGGAGGGCCTCGCTAAGTAGCTGAGGCTGGCCTCAAACCTGCAATCCTCCTGTCTCAGCCTCCCAAGTACTGGGATTACAAGTGTCCTGGCCATTAAACACTTCACGCCAAGGGTTTGGTGTGTTGCTCATTTTCGGGGATGGGGGACAACTCTTCCACTGAACTTTGCTGAACATAGCAGATGTGCTGCAGAAGAATTCACCCACCTTCTCGCCAGATTTTGACAAGTTCCCTGATGCCCATGTTTGGTGGGACTCTTTTCATATAACTAGATGTGCAGCAAAATATTATTTCCCCTTGAGACTTGGCACACCTCCACTGAACAGGCAAAGGGCTGAGTTGCGATCCTAGGGACCTGTTTGGTATTTGCTACCAACGTGCAGAGAAAAAAGCAATCTCTTACCTACCAATGGTGACCACTCTCACTTCCGTGACGTTGTTTTCAGATGAAGGTCTGAGAAAATCTTGGCAAGCCTCTCGGGCTTATTCAGTTCAGCCACAGTCTTTCTGTTTTCATCATGTCTAGCACAAAAAGCAAACGACACGTGTTCAGGTTTAATGCTGACAAAGTCCTTCCCCTGGACTTGCTGATATGTAAACGCTCCCAGACCACACACCTGCACGGGGTTGTCTGCATCTGCTTAAGCCTAAAGTCTGTGCCTGTAGGTGAGGAACAACTGGATACTATTACCCCGATAGCTGATGATAATATTTCCGCGCCCATTGTTAAGCTCCTTAAGTCTCTTCTTTGCAGTAGGAGCGTTCAGCATATCATTTTCTGAAAACTGTACTCAGTGTGCCTTAGGTAAAGTAAGAGCTGATACCATGTTCCTGGGATATTATCTAGGTCTAAGCTGCTGAGGGAGTGTCTCAGCCTCGCTCAGCCAGTCGCTCCACGAGTGCACCTTTATAAGCCTCTCAGGCGCAAACTGGGTCGCTTCACGTTGTCTCGGAACATCTGGAAGAGTGATCCGCGTGGGGAGGACTGCGAGAGCTGTTTGTGCTAATGCTCAGGGGAGATAAAGCAAGGCTGTGACACATAGCAAGCGACTCCAAACCATCCAGTTGTTGGTAAGCGCCCAGACTACTCACTCTCCGCTTTTACTTCAAGGAAGAAAGGTTTGGCAAAGACCCCAACTTCAGGTCTATGTTACTGCTCTCGAATGGGTTTTGAATCTTTATCTTGGCATTTTCTGGCAATCGAGAAAGTTTACAGCAGCCAGGAGGATCACAGGTTCCAGGGCAGTCTCAGCAACTTAGCGAGACCCTGATTCAAAACAAAAAAATAAAAAGGGCTGGTGGTATAGCTCGGAGGTAGAATGCACCTGGGTTCAATCCCCAGTAACACACACACACGCACACACACACACGAAGCTTACTACAACTGAAAGGAATATCCATTTTACAGGCCATACCAAGGACACTTCTGGAAGACCAAAGGCAAGCAGAGAAGCAGGGAAAGTAGTTGCCCGGGGCCAGAGAGAAGGAGACATAGCGAGGTGTTGGTCAAAGGGTACAAATTTTGCCGGGCATGGTGGTGCACGCTTGTAATCCCAGTACTTTGGGAGGGGGAGACCGGAGGATCCGGGTTTGCGGCCAACCTCAGCACGCATGCGCGCGCGATCTCTCTCTCTCTCTCTCTCTCTCTCTCTCTACCTAGTGAGGCCCTCCGCAACTTCGTGAGACCCGGTTTCAAAAATAAAGCATAAAAAAAAATAGGGCTGGGGGTGTAGTGCGGAGGTAGAACGCCCCTGCGTTCAATCCCCGGTACCGCAAAAAAAAAAAAAAAAATAGGGTACAAATTTTTAGTAACACAGGATGAATAGGTTCTGGAGATCAACACTCCAGTTGGTGACTGCTGTGCACAATATTGTATTATATGCTTGAGGTTTGCTAAGAGTAGATCACAAATGTTCCTGCCACAAGAAAAAAAAATTAAAAGGTAGCTGAATTCAGCCAGGTATGGTGGCACACACCTATAACCTCAGTACTCAGAAGGCTGAGACAAGAGGAACCCAGGTTTAAGGACAGCCTCAGTGACACAGCGAGACGCTCAGCAACCTGTTTCAAAATAAAAAACAAGCCGGGCATGGTGGCACACGCTTGTAATTCCAGTACTTGGGAGGCTGAGACCGGAGGATCTGGGTTCGTGGCCAGCCTCAGCTACTTAGTGAGACCCTCCGCAACTTAGTGAGACCCTGTTTCAAAATAAAGAATAAAAAAATAGGGCTGGGGGTATAGCTCAGAGGTAGAATGCCCCTGGGTTCAATCCCCAGTACCGCAAAAAAAATAATAAAATAAAAATAAAAAACAAAAGGACTGGGGGTTTAGCTCAGAGGTAGAATGCCCCTGCCTTCAATCCCCAGTACCACAAAAATAAAACATAAAAAAAGGTGACTGAGTGACATGATAGAAAAACTCACTTTGTCCATCTTAAATATACAATTTTTATTTTTATTTTTTGTGGCACTGAGGCATTCTCCCTCTGAACTATGCCTTCAGCCCTATTTTGTTATTTTTTTATTTTGAAATAAGGTCTTGCTGAGTTGCCACATGCCGGCCTTGAACCCATGATCCTCCTGTTTTGGCCTCCCAAGTACTGGGATTACCAGCATACGCCACAGCGCCTGACAAGTATGCAATCTGTATCTGTCAATTACACCTCAATTAAACTGGGGGGCTGAAGTAGGGGGGTGGCATAGAGGACTGAGCACTGAAAACAAGAACTTATAAAGGACCAGCGGGTACTCACACAAGACATGACATCATCTCTGTTGTAGCTATTTCCAGATCGACTAGCAGACAGGGCACGTATTAAAAGCAGGGAGAGCCAGGTGTGGTGGCCCGTGCCTGTAGTCCCAGTACTTGGAAGACTGAGACAGGAGGATCACAGGTTCAAGGACAGCCTCAGCAAGTAATGAGACTCTCATCAACCTAGCAAGACTCTGTTTCAAAAAGTAAACATAAAATAGGACTGGGGGTGTAGTTCAGAGGTAGAATGCCCCTGACTTCAATCCCCAGTACCAAACAAAAGATTAGTTATAAAAGCAGGGATAGAGTTAATTGATGGCCCTTCCTAAACCACTTGGCTCATTGGCTGCAATATTTCTCTACAGGTAGCGATTCAGAATTCTCAGGTGTGAAAAATCCTTCTTTAAAGCGGTTTGAGTTCCAAGCCGAGGAACTTCTTAATGGATGGAGTCATGTGCCCTATGGTTCTCACTTTGCTTAAAATATTAAGGAAATGAAGGAGAGCTTTAACGAGAGTTAGACTGACGGCCCCTCCACGCCAGTCCTGCCGCCGTTTCCTTCCGAATGAACATGGGTGTTCCTTCAAATTAAGACAGTATGCTCACAGTGATGAGCCACACCGGCCATCTATCTTCCGTTGGTGATCTGGCTCCCGTCAGCTGAAATGAAGCCATTTCTTCTGCCTGGGGCTGATTAAACAGGCAACCCGGGTCTCTGAAGAGATTCTGATGATTCTCTGCAGAGCACGTGTCAGCCCAGCACCTGCGGGTTCCGGCTTCTCGGCTTCCAGCAGAAAATGCAGCATCTGTTTCCGGGAGGGGGTATCTTTCTATCCTCCAGCGCATCGCTCTGGCTGGAGTGGACGCAGCTCATTTGGTACCCGAGACTGACGTGCCACAGGTAGACAATGGTACCTGAGGACGTTTTGTTTGTTCTCATCAGGGTGAAAAGGGCACAACTTTGGGCAAAGTCCTATAACTTTGGTAAAATCCTTCATGGATCACATTGCATGGTCTTTTTTTTATTCTTTTGTGGTACTGGGGATTGAACCTAGGAACATTCTACCTCTGACCTACACCCGCCCCCCAAACTCTTTTTATTTTTTATTTGGAAATAGGATCTTGCTAGGTTTTGAGAGTCTTGCTAAGCTGCTGAGGCTGGCCTCGAACCGGTGATCCTCCTGTTTCAGCTTCCCAAGTATTGGGATTACCGGAGTGCACCACTGTGCCCGGCTTGCATGGTCTTCTTTTAATAAATAGATAAGGGAACAAAATGGGGGGAAAATATTTGAAATAAACCAATCCTTTACTCATCCACTCATTTATTCATTAATTTATTCAATCAATGCATATTCAGAGTAGCACCTGTGAGTGCCCCATGCCAGGAGCTGTGGGTAGGATGTGAATATGGCCAATGCAGTCTCTGGCCTTCTTGAGGTTACATGTTAGTGATAGACAGACATTAAACAATTATGATGAATTAAGTATATAATTACCACTGGGAGGAGTCTTCCGTATGGGAAGGCACTTTGGGAAAATATCTGTTGCTTTGGGATTTCAAGGATGACTCCCCGGGGAAGGTGACATTTAAGCTGAAATGCCAAGGACAAGAAAGAGTAGATAATTAGTTCAAAGATGAGCAAGTAGTCTTTTTTCTTTTTTTTGCAGTACCGGGGATTGAACCCAGGGGCGTTCTACCTCCGAGCTACACCCCCGGCCCTATTTGTTATACTTTATTTTGAAACCGGGTCTCGTGAAGTTGCGGAGGGCCTCACTAAGTAGAGAGAGAGAGAGAGAGAGAGCTGAGGCTGGCCATGAACCCAGATCCTCCAGTCTCCGCCTCCCAGAGTACTGGGATTACAAGCATGCGCCACCACGCCTGACTTGCGAGTAGTCTTTAGATAAACATGTTCAAAGGCCCTGGGGTGGAAGATTGATACTTGGCTTATTTGAAGAATGAGAAAAAGGCAGGGAGAGGGATAATGGCTAAGACAGGACATGGCCAGGGACCGATCCCGGTGGGGCCTTTGGGTTAGAGTTTCATCCTACAAGCATGGCAGGCCCAAGTGGGTGGTTTATAAGCAGAAAAGCAAAGCATAATTCCTACCCAAGTTTTCCTGCCATGTACTGAGTAGGAAGCAATTAGCACATGCCTCACACTGCCCAGACATTTGTGATTTATGATCTCCAGTCCTACTAACATCCCTTCAAGGGAGGTATTTTCAGCCCCACTTTATAGGTGAGAAAACTAGGGCTCTAGCAGCTAAGCCCTGGGCCACCATGTGGAACCACACCTCTAGCCCAGGCCGGGCCAGCCTCATGCCCACGCTCTTGCCTCTGCATCCCCTGTCCACACACGGACCAAGTTGTGAACTGCTAAATGTTTGTGACATGCTTGCGACATTTAACTTTTTTCCAATTGTTTGACACTCTTGGAGATTTCCAGTGTAGTGTTTGGAAATGTTAAAGTGATAACCACTCCATTTATATCATCCCAGTATTAAAGATAGTTTAGTACACTTACCTTGACCCTTGGAAAGGAAATCCTGGCCAGGGGGTCTTAACTAGACCCGCATAGAAACTTACAGCCTGAGGTCTGAAGTAGATGAACCTGATGTCACAGTGGGGATCTGACGTGTCTTCCAAAGAGAAAGACGGGTCAATAATGCAGCAAAGATCAGAGGGGGGCATGGCTGGAGGAAGTAGGTCCCTGGCGTGTGGCCTTCGACTATATCTGTCCCTGGTCCCTTCCTTCATTTCTCTTTCTCTATCTCTCTCTCTCTCTCCTCTCTCTCCCCCTGACTGCCATGAGCTGAGCAGCTTTCCTGTGCTATATCCTGCTGCCATGATCTTTCTGCCTTGGAGTCGGCTGACCATGGACTGAACCTCTGAAAGCATAAACCCAAATAAACCTTTCCTCCTCTAGGTTGTTCTTGTCAAGTCTTTTGGTCACAGTGATGCAAAGATGACTAACACCTGAGCTCAAACCCCAGCTTGCCTAGTTACCGACTGTGTGATCTAGAGTAAGTTGGGCATGGATGATAAGACTCAGTTTTGCCCCCTGCAAAATGGGGACATTAACATCTGCTTCCGTGGGTTGTTGCGAGGACCAAGTGAAATAGTTATAGTCATGCGAACCAAGTTGCCACTATCCTGAGATGCTCAACACACCTGAGCCACTACCACCATCATTACCACCACCACTGCCATTGTCACCTCCCTCGTTACTGTTACAAATGTCACCTATCAACTGAGTTAACTAAGGGGCCATGTGAGCGGGGCATGGAACACTCCAGCTTTTTCTCTGAGTGGTTTTAAGCCTCCTGCAAATGTGTTGCTCGTTTTACTGTTCGCACATTATTGAAAGGAATGTTAACTAATACCTGGCAGGTAGCTGAACGCCAAGCCTGCCCACTAACGCAGGGCAGCAATTACATGTGAGAACATTTGGAAGTGACACAGAGGAATTCCAAAGGACTCAAATAACTCTTCAAAAGGAGATACATGATGGAGGTGACTAGGTAGGGGGCATTTAAATTGTACCAATTCCTCCTTAAATAAATGACTCTACCAGATAGGACTCCATTTTCCTTTGAAATCTGACTTTTTCATCTCATAGAATATTTTTAGACTCTTAAAAGACTATGTGAGGCATAAAATGTTTTTATTTGTTGTTATTTTTGCAGTATTGGGAATTGAATCAGGGGTATTCCACCACTGAGCTACATCCCCCACTTTCTTTTTTTGAGATAGGATCTCACTAAGTTGCCTAGGCTGGCCTTGAACTTGCCATCCTCCTATCTCAGCCTCCCAAGTCACTCGATCATTTTTAAACATGATCAAAAAGTTCACATAAAGCCAGGTGTGGTGGCTCACACTTGTAATCCCAGTACTTGGGAGGCTGAGACTGGAGGATCTAGGTTCGCGGCCAGCCTCAGCTACTTAGTGAGGCCCTCCACAACTTAGTGAGACCCTGTTTCAAAATAAAGAATAAAAAATAGGGCTAGGGGTGGAGCCCGGAGGTAGAATGCCCCTGGGTTCAATCCCTGGTGCCGCAAAAAAAAAGTTCACATAAAAATATTCTATAAATACAACGTAGATGATTATATATGTGATGCAGGTTACCGCCCATAAAGGGACACAAAATATCTAAATTGAAGCAAGGCTATCTGCTTCTTTGATGGTTATCTAGATTTTTAGCACAGTACTTGTCACACCCCTCCACAAGGTTGCTTGTAGCCAAGTTTATACAGCAAATCTACAAAAATCACTTACTAAATGAGATGAAGCCTATCAGAGCCCCCTGGCCAGTCCCTGGCAGAGACTCAACTTTCGATCAATGTTAGCTATTGCAATAATTCAACAACAACACTTTGGAATTGCAAGGGTTTTATTTTAATGATCCAGATTAATGTCTGTGTTGCATAAATGATGAAACTATGGTCCCCAGAGGACATAAAACTTCCACAATATTTCAAAACTACTAAAATCAGAGCTTATCTGTAAGGGTGATCTGAGATAACCAGAAAGTTCCAAAATGTCTAACCCTCTGAAAAAGCTATTTTTGCCTCGTGGGATTGTTCTTTCACCATTCTAATTCCACCATCTTTCCTTTCTTCTGATCTGCCACTGTGAGGTGACATGTTCCACAGGGACAGGGACCGTGCCCGTCTCATGTTCCACCCTCTTCCCAGCATCAACTCAGTCACCTGGCTTGAAGTATGTGCTCAATAAAATGCTTGTTGACTGGGATGGGAATGTACCAGCCCATAGCACAGTGCCAAGGGACAAGCCCAGCTGGTACAATAGCCATCCCAAATATATGCGGGACTTCAGCTACATGTCAAGCTTCCCACTATGACGCTTAGAGATAAAAAAAAAAAAGTGTTGCGATAAGATAGCACATGTCGGGTGAGTCAAGCTTCTTGGAGCTGGTCCCTTCTCGATACAGCTCCATCAGAGAGACGACTGTGCACGAAATCAGGTAGAAGGTAAACATGGCCCAACAACTCAACCTGCAGGAGGAGGAGAGGTACCCTGCTAACCACCATGGAGCCGGAGACCCTTCTCCACCGCCGTCCATCTGCAAACCTCAGGGCCAGCTCCACTGAGGTTCACTCACTCTTGTCCTGAGTGTAGTTTGATCCACCCTCTGGTCCCCGAGGCAAGGTGCCGGTGGCAATGGAGAAGTCCTGTGTCTCCGTAGGAAAATGTCTACGGAGCATGACTTCTCCAACTGGTGAGTTCAATACCGCGTGTCTGCAGCACTCTTCCTGCCAGACTCACGGGACAGTGCTCCTTCCCCTCCACATAAAGCTTCCAGCTGTGGGAGGCAGGACACGATGGGGCGAAAGATTCACCGGGAACTGTAAATCACATACTCTATCTGAGGCTCACATTCAACATCTGTAAAATACTGATTAACACCTACCCGATCCACCCAAGCCAACAACTATCAGAACAGTGCGCCAACAACATCTGGAACCTTAAGTCAATACAATTATAAATTGGTGTTTTATTTTTTATTTCTTTTTGGGGGGGTTACTGGAGATTGAACTCAGGGGCATTCCAACCCCCCCCCTCAGTTACACCCCCAGCCTGTATTTATTTATGTATTTATTTTTTATTTATATTTTGAATCAGGGTCTTGCTAAATTGCTAAGGCTGGTCTCGAACCTGTGATCCTCCTGTCTCAGCCTCCCAAGTACTGGGATTACAGGCATGTGCCCAGTAGTGTTTGACTTCTCGAGAGCCTTCACTGGGTGCTACAGGATTATCAAAACCAACAATGCCACATGCCTCTTCCCATTAAGGAGCTTATAGTCTACTATGCTTGTGGTAGCAGGGAGGGTTACAAACATATGAATAGACAGATAATAGTACATGCCTACATGGGTAGATGGATGGATGGTGGATAGAAAGGTGAAGAAAAAGGGATGGATAGATAGATGGATGGTAGATAGATGATAGATGATAGATAGATAGATAGATAGATGATAGATTAGATAGATAGATAGATGATAGATAGATAGATAGATAGATAGATAGATAATAAATAGATACACACAATCGCTCTATTACCACGTATCCTTGTAAAGGAATCCTATATAGAACAGAGTAAAGCACCTAATGAATAATTTGTGTGTGATCAACCTTCAATACCCTCAGACCATTTCACTCAACATCCTATGAAATTTTAGAAGACCAAACTAAAGAACGTATAAATACAGTCCCTTTGTGTGATACTCTCTAAATTCAGTCAGACATTCTTAACACCGGTTAGTTAGCAAGATGTCTTGGATTTCCTATCCACCACCTACTTCCTGTTCAGGACCCACATTCAGTAAGTCCATGAGGTCACAGGTCACACATCACACAGACACAAGACTTGTATCTGTAACACAAGTAGAGGAGGTGTATTCACAAACAGTTTTGAGGGGTTTCTTCCCCCTAACAACAACAAAAAAAACCAGGTATATTTGGTATTTTGCAAAATTGCTTAAACCGGATTATCTCTACATTTGCCTTCACAGTGAGTGTAAAGGCAAAAATCTCTGAAATTTGTTGAACAAAAGCTTTCTTGCTTCAGAGTTCAAGGCAAACAAACAACAAAAAAAAAAACAAAGCAAAAAAAAAAAAAACCCTCCCAGACTCTCAAGTCACTCTACAGCTTGAAGGTTATGGGGACATAAAATATATTTATTGTTGCCGGGGCTCAAAATTTCCACCTTCTTCCTTTGGAGTACTGATTTGGAGCTTACAAAAATAGCACCAGCAACATCGCCACAGAGATCCCATAACCTTAACACTAAGTAAATATGAACATAGAAAAGAAATGTAACCTTTCTAAAGTTCCCCGCATGCAAATATCAGGCAGAAGTCTCTAACTACTGAGTTCTCTCCCACGCTTCCTTGATATCTGAACCCCCACCCCCACCCGCCAAAATCATGGCAAGCTCATTTTAATCTTTCCAGCCTTTCTTCAGTTCCTTTTCATTTCCGGTGATGGCTTCTGTAGGTACAGCTATCACCGATAGATTATACATTGCTTACGAGCCCCATACAGTCATAACCACAAAAGAAGTTCCCATTAAAATGCTTGGTTCTATTCTAAAATTTTCTGGGTCTATTTCATGGAGACCCAATCATCATTCTAGGCTTAAGCCATCTCCAAAGTGATCTATGAGAATATATGAACAGTCATAACAACGTGCTGAGATTCAAGAGGCTGCAGACTCTCGCCCTGCTACCCCGCCACCCTGAGAACACTAATTTCCATGAGATTGTGTTGACAGGGTTGGGGTTGGGAATGAAGAAGGCTTCCACCGAGACACATGAGGCTGGGTGGATGGTAGAGGATGCCGGAAACTCAGTCTGCTGCTCTATAGGTTCATCCTGGGGGCTGCTTGGATGAAAGTCCCTGTGAGCCTCCCTGTACAGGATGAAGGGATGAAGTGAGACCCCTGGACAGAGGGACCCGTCCCCCAGCTCCACCAGAGACCATGCAGCAGCTCTGCCTCTCCTTCAAGAACAGCAGTGCAGAAGTGCTGAGCCCAGCCTGGTCCAGATGGGACGCCGGCAGCAGCCAGAGCACACACAGGGGACCTGTTGTGACCATGGAAGGCTTTCCAGAGCTGTTAGTGACGATTGGATTTCACGCGTGCCCACAGCTAACCGAGACCCAGGAACACCCGGATGCCCTTTGCATATAGAATACTGGGCTGTACCTGCCTTAACCATGTGAACTCTATGAATAGTATTTACTAAGCCTGAATTTGAAATGTGAGCCTCGCTTCCGGAACACTGGTAGTAAATTACCTAACATGCTCATGGGTAATCGGAAGCTCAATGGGGTAGCCTCTCCTGTGCCTCCTTTCCCGGGGGGGCAGACTCACCCCCAGCTAACACACCTCTTCTACTTCTTACCAAACCATTCTATAATGTGTCTTTTTTTGGGGGGGGATCGAAACCAGGAGCATTCCACCTCTGAGCTACACCCCCAGCCCATTTGAGTTTTAATTTTGAAACAGGATCTCACTAGGTTGCAGAGAATCTTGCTAAATTGTTGAGACTGTCCTTGAACCTGTGATCCTCCTGTCTCAGCCTCCCAAGTATTGAGACCACAGGCGTGTGCTATCATGCCCGACTCTGTAGTATATCATTTATTTATTTATTTATTTACTTACTTATTTATTATTTTATGGTACTAGGGATTGAACCCAGAGGCATTCTACCTGTGAGCTACACCCTCAGCCCTATTTTATTTTTCATTTTGAAACAGGGTCTCACTAAGTTGTGGAGGGTCTCAGAGGTTGCGGAGGCTGTCCAAAAACCTGCGATCCTCCTGTCTCAGCCTCTCAAGTACTGGGATTACAAGGCGTGTGCCACCACGCCTTGGTTCTGTACTATGTCTTAATACTGCTTCTAAGGACATCTAATTTACTTATTTAGTGCAATCGTTTAGGCACTAAGAAAACTGGATGTCCTGTCTTTTAAAATGCTTTCGCTATTCATAAAACTTAAAAAATATGGTTCATCTTCATATAAGAATTGATGTTCTTAATTAGGAGTGCCAGACCTGGCACAGTACCACATGCCTATAATCCCAGAGACTCCGGAGGCTGAGGCAGAAGGATCGAAAGTTTGAGGCCAGCCTGTGCACCATAGCTAGATCCTGCCTCAAAACTAAAAAAATAAAAAGGGTTGGAGTGTAGTTCAGAGGTAGAGTGCCCTTGGGTTCCACCCCCAGTACTGCAAAATAATAATAATAAATATATACATAAAATATATGTGTGTGTCAATATGTAAATCTAGAATCTATCATTCACCTTTATGCTTGCTGAATGTAGAATTAAGTATTCTTCATCAATCAACAAATCTAGGAGAGGAGTAGGTCAGTCAATCAATAATACCAAAATGAGACACACTTCTTGATTTTTTTTTAATATTCTAACATCAGAAGCTTCATAAGAACAGGAGCCTAAAGAGAAAAGAGAAATTTAGAAATCTGTCTTCCAGTCAGGCGTGGTGGCGCACGCTTGTAATCCCAGTACTTTGGGAGGCGGAAACTGGAGGATCCGGGTTCAAGGCCAGCCTCAGCTCTCTCTCTCTCTCTCTCTCTCTCTCTCTCTCTCTCCCTGTCTCTCTCTCTCTCTCTCTCTCTCTCTCTCTCTCTCTCTCTTTCTCTCTAACTAGTGAGGCCCTCCGCAACTTCGTGAGACCCTGTTTCAAAATAAAGTATAAAAAAATAGGGCCGGGGTTGTAGCGCGGAGGTAGAACGCCCCTGGGTTCAATCCCCGGTACCGCAAAAAAAAAAAAATCTGTCTTCCAGCTTCTAGCAGGAGCTCTGACAAGGAAGAAATCATCTAAACACCAAAGGAAGTTTTGTTTTATATGCCTTTGCTTCGTTTTTGTTTCTTTATGCAAGAAATGATGACAATTTACACTTGTGAAATTAATCTTTCCTCTCCCATCATTCTTGTTCTCTTCGCAGTTAATAAAGAAGGTGGGTTTTCCCTGAGGATAAAGTAACACCTAGATCCAAAATTAAAAGATACATTGCTAGCAAACTTTGCTAAATTAGTAAATCAAATATTTCTCTTTCTAGAACTTTCTGTAAGATCAAGAGTGTAGCATCCCCTTAATACCATTGAGGATTTTTACTCAGTTGTCAATTCAAAAGTGTTTTCCTATACAAAAAAAAAAAAAAAAATCTTATTATGAATGAGTTGTGTGTGTGTGTGTGTGTGTGTGTTTTTTTTTTTTGCGGTACTAGGAATTGAACCCAGGGGCATTCTACCTCCAGGCTACACCCCCAGCCCTATTTTTTATTCTTTATTTTGAAACAGGGTCTCACTAAGTTGCAGAGGGCCTCACTAAGTAACTGAGGCTGGCTGTGAACCTGGATCCTCCAGTCTCAGCCTCCCAAGTACTGGGATTACAAGCATGCGCCACCACGCCCGGCTATGAATGAGTATTTTAACATTGTGAAAATATGCCTTGGTGAACAGAATCCTTAAGGAAAACTTTTAGATGTGTCAAGTACAACAGTCTACGTATGTTAATAATGTAAAACACACAAAGCCTTACAGGATGACCAGCAGGAAGTGTTTTAAATGGCCAATGACATTAAAAATGAATTCACTTCAGACTTTTCTTTTTGACATCAAGTGATACGTGAAAAAAGAGAAAGAGAAAGAAATTCCCGTCGACTTCACATTTCATCTGCAGAGATTAGGTCTGCTCACGAGTAAAACAGCTGTAACCAAAGTTGCAAGTAGTTACACTTCCAGTCCTGATTAGAGACATTCAAGCCCAGACCACATTTGTGTTTTTAAAGAAATGATATTTTCAAAAAAAAAACGGGCGTGGTGGCGCATGCTTGTAATCCCAGTCCTTGGGAGGCTGAGACCCGAGGATCACAGGTTCACGGCCAGCCTCAGCTACTTAGTGAGGCCCTCCACAACTTAGTGAGACCCTGTTTCAAAATAAATAATAAAATAGAGCTGGGGGTGTAACTCGGAGGTAGAATGCCCCTGGGTTCAATCCTCAGTACCACAAAAAAGAAGCCTCTTCTGCAGAAACAAATGCATATCCCAGTCATTCATATGTGACCCCGGATTCAGCGGATGTTGCCAAATATTGTGTCAACCTTTGGAAAAACCATCGCTCCAGCATGTGAGATGAATATTGTGTGGTGGCGCAGATTCACTGCACCAAGCTGGGTGGTGCCTATGAAAGTACTTTGCAAATGGCAGGTCGAGCACTGCAGGCATGCCAGCTATTAAACTACGATGGAAATGCTTTCGTGATCATGATAATAATGGCAATAATAACATTAATACTAGCCATGCTATCATTTACAGTAAATGATATGACTTTGCTATATGCCAGATGCTGCTCTAGGCTCTGGTCATCCTAGCTTACCTGTCACCTACAACAAGTTGATGCAGATACTACTATCTCTCCTTTAACGGATTAAATCTAAAAGCACAGAGAAGTAGAGCACGTCGTCTAAAGTCACACAGATCATCAGCCTATGCAATTAAAGAAGTTTTTCGTACCCTTATGCACATGTATTGATGAATGAAAGTGTCGGCAGAGAACTCCTGAGTTGCTATCTAGGTATAGCATACGATCCAGGCAACTCAGCATAGGCTCATGGTACTATTTAGTTATGAAAGCAAAAGTGCACATATACAGACAAACATGCACACACACGTATACAAGCTTATTCAGAGACCCAAGGATGTGACGACTATCCCTGAACTAACACAGGGATTTGTTCTCTTTATTTGAAATGATTCAAGTGAGTCATAATTTTGCTATGCAAAGGCTCTTTCTGCCATAAAGCAAGCTGGTGCTAAATGTTTGATAAATGAGTTCATGTAGCCAGGTGTGGTAGCGCACGCTTGTAATCCCAGTAATTGGGAGGCTGAGACAGGAGGATCGCAGGTTCAAAGCCAGCCTCGGCAATTTAGTGAGGCTCTCAGCAATTGAGTGAGACTCTGTTTCCAAACAAGAAATAAAATCGGACTGGGGGTGTAGCTTGTACTGGGTTCAATCCCCAGTACCAAATAAATAAATAAGTTCATGTTCCCCAATGTGGCGATATTTGTCTTCCTTGCTTTGCAAAGAAGTCACAAACCTTTGGCTTGCAAGTGACAGAAAGCCAATCCAAACCAGCTAAAAGCAAAAGGAGGACTAGATTTGTTCCTGTAAGTACAGGGTATAGAGATTTGGGGCTTCTGGCATGGCTGAATCCAGGCATTCAAACAATGTCATCTTGTCCCTCTCACTCCTGCTCCGTATTCCTCTGCTTTTCCTCTTCATCGACTTCCCTCCTGGGCAGGCTCCCTAGACCAGCAGTTATGTGGCTCTTCTAGAAAGAAGAGCACTTCTTTCTTTGTGTCCCTCACCAGCATCCCACAGAAGCCTTGGAGTGGCGTAGCCCGGATCATATACCTAGCCCCGAACCAAGCGCTGGCTTCAGACAGATATGGCATCTGACTGGCTAACCAAGAAGTAGGAGAAAGAGGGAGGGAGGACGAAGGAAGAAAACAGGTAGATGATGGTGATAAATGGACGTGTAGCCTACGTGAAGCCTCCCTCAGCCCAGAGGTGTGCGCCCGATTCTTATCTTCATTGTGATTTCAAAAATGTAGCTTCCAAAAAAAAAAAACAGAAGCAAATAAGACATCATTCCACCCTTCTATTCAGACTATGCTCTTTATTTGGGCCTGCCTAATGTCTTGGAGGTTTTTGTTTGCTTTGTTTTGTTTTTTGATACTGCGAATGGAACCCAGGAGCATTCTACCTCTGAGCTACACCCCCAGCCCTTTTTATTTTTTTATTGTGAAACAGGGTCTTGCTAAGTGGCTGAGGGTTTCACTGCATTGTTGAGGCTGGCCTTGAACCTGTGATGCTCCTGTCTCAGCCTCCCAAGTCCTGGGATTACAGATGTGCACCACCACGCCCGGCTCCTAATTTATTGTATTTAAAGGAAATGGACACCGCGCTTTGAACAAGTCAAGGGTTATGTGGATGCTGTCCTTCAAGAGGAAAACTGTTTTCTTTCTTTGTTTCATTGTACTTGGCGATAATTATGATCAGAATCATGGTGAAAACCACATCATTCCACTGAATCCACAGTCATATTTAAGATCAAAAATCCACAGAAGAATATTACCAAGTGTGCCCCATCCGGTGTTTGTCATTTTTTCTCAGCCTCTAGGAAAACGATGGGGTTTCCCTGTAGTTCTCTCTCACACAGTCCTGTTCTTCTGCCCTGCTGCACACAAAGGTCCCATTGACAGCCAGGGTGGCTACACTTGGGTGCAGGGCCAAAGGGTTGGGAATCCAGGAAATTCTCGACTCGTTTAGCAAGAATGAGCACCACACCTTCTGAGAGCGCCACAGGGACCAAGTCACAAACATCGGCTCCTCAATGAGAAATGGGAAAAATCAGGGAAGTGCCTTCAGGCTACTGGAGTCTGAGGGATGGAGAGTTCAGATAGGATTGGAGAAATATCTCGGGCCATTCTGCTTCATTCCAGTCTCACAAGTTTCCTAAGACTCCTTCCCACCCAGAGAGAAAGAGAGAGAGCGAGAGAGAGAGGGAGAGAGAGAGAGAGAGAGAGACAGAGAGAGACACCATTCCACAGCCACACAGTCACCTGTCCTCATGTCCCCATCCTGAAGCCCCCACAGCACTCCTATAATTTATATTCTTCCCATTCCCTGGATTTTTCTTGAGCTTATACTTTTTAAATATACTTTATTGATGCATTGTAATTATACGTCATAATGAGATTCAGATCAATAGGAACATACGTGCACACAGCACTTGGGGTGTTTCCCTCCGGCTCCCTCCCCTTCTTATACATGTTATTGAGATTGGTATTGGTAATTTTGTCTATGTTTATAGCATTATTTGAACTGTTTCCTTCATCAAGTCTCCCCCCCATCTCTCCACTGGAATCTTTCCTCCTTTATCTGAAGTCCCTTTTGTTACCCAGTTTCTCTGTAGAGTTCACATATTTTTCATTTATAACCAGGGGCAGAGCATCAAATAAGCCATACTGTATTCAACTGGTAGCACATGATCATTATAAATTTGTACTAATCAGGCCTTTCATTTATTTATTAAGTGTATGTGTGTGTGTTACTGGGAATTGAACCCAGGGGCATTCTACCTCTAAGCTACACCCTCAGTCCTATTTTATTTTTTTATTTTGAAACAGGGTCTTGCTAGGTTGCTGAGGCTGGCCTCGAACCTGCAATCCTCCTGTCTTAGCCTCCCAAGTACTGGGATTATAGGCATGTGCCACCACACCCAGCTATTTTTTTTTTTTCAGTACTGGGGATTGAACCCAGGGCATTCTACCTCCGAGCTACACCCCCAGCCCTATTTTGTATTCTTTATTTTGGAAACAGGGTCTCACTAAATTGTGGAGGGCCTCACTAGGTAGCTGAGGCTGGTCACGAACCCGGATCCTCCGATCTCAGCCTCCCAAGTGCTGGGATTACAAGAGTGTGCCGCCACGCCCAGCTTCACCCAGCTATTTTTTACCTTTTATGCTTCCGAATTCCATTTCCTTCCTTCAACCCATAAGCAGTGGCACAATTATATGTGTCCTCTGTCACCACCATCAAGACCACAGACAGCACTGTGATGAGCATCCCCGTCCAGCCCTAGAGGGGCCTGCGAGAGCCTCTGTGGGCTCTGCTCCTACCAGGTGGAGCCAGCCATGGGCTGATGGGTGGGTCTCACCTGACTTGCCGGTCTTGACTGCTCTGTGGATACCACACACACACACACACACACACACACACACACACACACATACACACACACACTATGGCGATAGTCTCAAGTCCATATCATGTAAGTGGAGGAATGTGAGGCTCACAGAGATCAATCAGCCTCACTTCACATAGCTAATCCCTCTGGTTTTGATATGTTTGGAGTGTGTCTCTGAAGAGTCCCTGTGTGAGGAGCTTGGTCCTTGGGGTGGCGATGTCGGGAGGTGGTGGATGTGTAAGAGGCGGAGGCTAGTGGGAGGTTGAGACCGGCCCCTCCCAATCACTCTAGCTTCCTGTCTAGCAATGTGGCCTCTCCCTCTCAAAGTGGTCTAGCAATGTCGTCTCTCCCTCGTCACTCCCGGTTGTGTGATGACATCGCTTGAGCGGGCACCATGTCATTTAGACTGTTAGCCTCCAAGACTATGCGCTAAATAAACCTCCTTTCTTGATCAGTGCCCAACCTTGGGTATTTCATTATAGTACCAGAAAAATGGATCAGGACACTACTTAAGAGACAGAGTCAGGATTCAAGGCCAAGTTTCTCGGACCCCCAGATTGGCATGTGTATACTGTACTGCATCGCTGTCTATGGGGACCCTATGATCCAGTGGTCCAGGCCAGAGGCCACAAGGACACAGTGAGGAATCCTTGTAAGAAAGCCAGGAAACTCTTCCTTCCCTTCATCAGGCATCCCTCCCCCGCCATCCCCTGGGCTCTCATGACAACTGGCAGCAGAGAGCAGATCATGCCTCAAGACCGTTGTCTAATCAGAGGGGAGCGCTAGCCCCATTGGCCGGGGGCCAGGCCAGCTTAGCCCCCTCGCACCCCTGAAGCAAGCAGATTAACAGCCACCATCTGGCAACCAGAGGCTTCCAAGCAAACTGCAAACACCCCCTCCCCGGGGCGAGCCACTGTTGTGTCCAAGACCATCAGACCCAATGAAACTTTGATGGCTCTATTAATGAAGATGAAAACTTGAGATATGCCAAATACAGATTAAATGGCGTCTTGGTAACGTGATTATCTCCGAATTACTAGCTCCATAGTGAGACAGACAAATGACTAATCCTGGGGAAGGCTGGGTGCTTTGGACCAGAATTCACTGCTTCCGGCCCCTCGGGCACCATTGGCCGCACGGGAATAACATTTTACTAAACAGGACCTCCCTGGGTGGCTTCCGCTGTCATAGAAGTCACTCTCTTTCAGAGAAGATTTAATTTCTTGACGTTCCAAGGTTCCAGCGTCAGAATGATCTGTAACAAGATGAGCGGGAAGTATGTCAGGGAAAAAACGAGGAGGAATCACAAGAATCCGGCAAGTGTTTCGTGTCTATAGGACTGTGGATAACATCGGCAGGAAGGGAGAGATACGAATGGTGCAGAGATAAGTCGGAAAGCCAAGGCATTTCCCCTTGCTTCTTCCCGCCTCTGTCTTTAGCTCACTATTATTCACTACACTTTTCTATACTAGCATTTTTTTTTTTGGTACTAGGGATTGAACCCAGGGGCATTCTACCTCCAAACTATAACCATAGCCCTTTTTAATTTTTTTTTAATTTGGAAACAAGGTCACTAAGTTGTTGAGGCTGACCTCCACCCTGCATTCCTCCTATTTCAGCCTCCCAACTACTGAGGTTATAGGCATGGGCCACTATGCCTGGCTATGCTAGTGCTCCTAATACACCAGGGACAGACCTTTCTACTTCCACTTTCAATGTGAGAAAGTTAAAGCTTAAAAGTGTTAATTAACCTCCCTGAAGTTGAACATCTAATAGGTATCTAAACTGAGAGTCAATCCCTGGTCATTCATTGTCTGCCCCAAGTTAGTGTGTTCTTCAGAAAATGCCCAATATTTCCCTTTCCACCTTTGGGGAGCTACAGAGATATAGGAGAGGGCTCCAAGGAGTATTTCCAAAACAAATAGGAAATTCAGCACCAAAAGGGAGGTTATAAAAATTTCATCTTTAAGGAAGAAGAAGATTAGAACTTGTTTAATGGCAATGGTGTTGAAGAAATGGGATTTTGGGGAATATTTGTAAGTCATTTGATGAATAAAATGTTTCACCACTTAGCTGGAATTGTGTAAGGCGGTCCTTGCTTACGAGCTCCAGAATAGACTATGAAGTCTCTGAGGATGGAATTTAGCCCTTAGATGTGTAGTTACCTTTCTACAAGTTAGTCATCAGATGTCCAGGACAAGAATTGGTGGCATGACACCTGGTCTGAGTTGTGTATCATATAAAGTTGTAGAGATGCATCTTGAGAAACCCTACACTTTCTCCTTTCTGTCAAAGTACCTTTCCATGCGTACGAGACAGTGAACTGAACACCGGTCCTAAGACTTCTGCGACACTGTACCTGTTTCAATCAGATGCATAACTGTGGGAGGACTGCTCCTGTTTACGTTTCACGCCATCGCCAGCAACTTTAATTTCCCCATTAAGTTCTTGAAGTCCCTTTCTGGGAAAGCAAATGAGATCCCATTCTCTGCTCTCCTGGTTCACAGGGTCATTACCACGCGGCACATTCTCCAACAATCAGTTAAATTCCACCGTCATGCGGAGTCCCTTCCCTTTCTTTTGTGACGCCTTCGCGATCTTCTTCAGTCTTCTGCCTCCTCAATGGAGAAAATTTTTATAGAAACGACCATAAATGGTGCATAATTGTAAAATGGCTTTAAACAGCCATCTGGGCGGATGAATAATCTTCCTTTTTGTTCCCGTCTTTCCTAAATATTCTCTCGCTTTGTGTTTTGCAATACCTCTTGCACCCAGCTCAGGTAAGATTGCCCCTGGCCATTTGCCAGTTTCAAGTGTCCTACAAAATGAATTGCTTCTTTTGTAAATAAGAAAAAAAAAACCTCAGTAACTTTGGGAAATATCGCTTCAAATGCCATGCTGGAGTTATAGCTAGCTGAGAGTACCTTCTGTGGGGGCAAAGGAGTGTGGTGAGCTTATTGTCTGTTCAGCATGTATAAATCATGATGGGGTGATATCTGGCTTGCCTTCCTATCTGCTAGCGGCTGTAGTTTGGAGCATCGCAAATATTCGTTCAGGAGAGAATCACGTATTTCCTCCTGAAAGAGGAACTATGAAAGTATGGCCTTTCATTTTCAGGTTACATTTCCAAATAACACCAAGACAAGATGGAAATTGGGACTTTTTTTTTTTTTGAGGTACTGAGGATTGAACCCAGGGGCATTCTACCTCTGGGCTATACCCTCAGCCCTATTTTTTATTCTTTATAAAAATAAAAATTCTTTTGAAGCAGGGTCTAAGTTGCAGAGGGCCTCACTAAGTAGCTGAGGCTGGCCGCGAACCTGGATCCTCTGGTCTCAGCCTCCCAAGTACTGGGATTACAAGCGTGTGCCACCGTGCCTGGCTTGGAACACATTTTTAACCACTAATTTCGTGGCTGGGGCTTAATGGGGGCACCACAATATTCAGGTGAATACGTTCCCCCACATTATTGGCTTCCTTTGCTTATTTCTTACTTTAAGAAGTTAATTCATTTCTCTTACAGCTTAAATACCAACCTCTTCAAATACAGTTCTAAAGAGGTAACTCTTCTTTCTTTCCTATATAGCCCTGTGATTTTCAAAAGATATCTCTCTACATGGAATATTGCGGGCAAATATTAGAGTTGTGAGATCATTCTCAAACCAAAGTAAAAATATTAACCCAATAAGCCCAGCAAGGTGGTGCACGCCATAATCCCAGTAACTCAGGAGGCTGAGGCAGGAGGATCGCCAAGTTCGAGGCCAGCCTGGGCAACTTAGAAAGACCCTGTCTCAAAGTAAAAAATAAAAAGTACTGGGGATATAGCTCAGTGGTAGAGAACCCTTGGGCTCAACCCCCAGTACCACAAAAAAAAAAAATGAACTCAGCAATGCAGTTCAGAACAATTCACTTATAGGGAACATTATCATATAAATAGTAATATTTATCATTTTTATGGGGGGAGGGTACTGAGGGTTGAACCCAGGGGCATTCTGCCTCTGAGCTACACCCCCAGCCCTTTTTATGTTTTTTTTTTTTTTTGAAACAGGGTCTCGCTAAGTTGCTGAGGGCTTCCCTGAGTTGCTGAGTCTGGCCTTAAACCTGTGATCCTCCTGTCTCAGCCTCCCAAGTACTGGGATTCCAGGTGTGTGCCACCCACCACACTCAGCTTAGGTTCACATTTTAAAAGGGGAGAAGTTCTCTGTTTTAACCTATTGGGATGAATTATATGCCTATGCATAATAAATCACTATGTATGTATTGAGGTAACTTCCAATACTTTTCTTTCCAATATATGATTATTCTTGAATCATGTGTGTGTGTGTGTGTGTACTGGGGATTGAACCTAGGGGTGTTCTACCTCTGAGCTACACCACCAGCCCTTTTTTTACTATTTACTTATTTATTTTAATTTTGAAACAGCATCTTGCTAAGTTGCAGAGGGTTTGGCTAAGTTGCAGAGGGTTTAGCTAAGTTGCTGAGGCTGTCCTCAAACCTGTGATCTTCCCATTTCAGCCTCCCAGGTACTGGGATTATAGGTATATACCACCATGCCCGGCTTTGAATCATATATCTTAATATAATATTTAAAATTATGAAAATGAAATTTTTAAAAAACTTTATTTTGAAAAGATGAACTACTTACAGAAGGATTGGATTAATGGTCCATTAAAACAGTATCTCTATATGTGCATTCATGATGAGAATTCATTTTTATTTTCACCTCTAAAAATTAGCTGAAATAAGATACTTTATGCCAATATACCTGGGCAGGAAACTGCAAACCAGGTGTGGACAGGTCGTATGCAACTTCTCCACTCTAATGAAAAGGTATCAGTCACATCTATACTTAAAAGATAAAACATGCAGAGGACTCAAATATTTCGAAAATTACCATTAAAAATCAGCTCATGCACAACCTGTAATGAGGGGAACTTAACTAATCAATGAACAAGATGTAAAAAAGCACAGAGCCTTGTTGATTTTTAAGACTCTCTCACACAGACTTCTAATATCATCTTGAGAAAAATCAGTTTAAATGTCTATCTACATGCAGAAGAAAACCATCTTGGCTCTCCTTAAAAGACATGTTGAAAAGAATAATAAGAGCTACTCAGAATCACTACATGAAATAATGCAAATGCTTCATAACACATTTGGCCAAATCATAGGCAAGTCATGAAGAAAATACAGCTATGGGACAATTCTTCATCTTCTGATATTATATCTCACATGATGCTTCCTCTGAAAACCAAGTTTCATCTTGAGAAAGACTTTATTTTTAAAGACCAAGGCTCAGCCGGGCATGGTGGCACACACTTGTAATACCAGTACTTGGGAGGCTGAGACCAGAGGATCACAGGTTCCCAGCCAGCCTCAGCTACTTAGTGAGGCCCTCCGCAACTTAGTGAGACCCTGTTTCAAAATAAAGAATAAAAAATAGGGCCGGGGATGTAGCTCAGAGGTAGAAGGCCCCTGAGTTCAACCCCCAGTACCGCAAAAAAAAAAAAAAACAAGGCTCAATATTACAGCATCTTAGGTTAAACAGACAATCTAAAGATTCCAGTTTTAGTGAAAATGTTAATGGAGCCAAGATTTGCTTATGTCACTCCATACAAGTACAGTGTCTTGAAGAATATACTTTTTTTTTTTTGGTGGTGGTGGTACTAGGGATAGAACACAGGGCTTTCTCCCTCTAGGTTACACCCCCAGCCCTATTTTATTTTTTATTTGGAAACAGGGGCTCACTAAGTTGCTAAGGGTCTTGCTAAGTTGCTGAGGCGGGTCTCAAACCTGAGATCCTTCTGACTCAGCCCCCCAAGTACTGGAATTACAGGCGTGCACTACCACGCCCAGCTTCATCTTAAAGAATATTAAAATAGCCTAATTACCTGCTCTGAGGCTTCACTGCTGCCTGAGCATGTGTGCACATGTGTATGTGTGTGCACACACATACACATGCTGTCTACAAATACATTTGGCTACAAAACTCCTTCTCCAAAGAGGCTGTTGTATTTCTGTTTTCATACGTGGTACTCCATGCATTTCTGTAGTTGTGAACAACTACATTTGATTAAAACCTGTCAGATTTATCTTTTTAGCAGGAGGAAAGAAATATGTGTTTCTGCAGAAAGGAAATCAATGTGTCTTTATGATCGATGCAGAGTGGAAGGTGGGCTACTGTCACTTTAAGTGATGAACCGGAAGGGCAAAGTAGCTGTCTCCATTGGCTGCTGACATCACCGGTGTGAGCCAAAGCCCCTGTTTCAATCTCATAATCCTTGTTTATAGGATAGACTTACAGTCACTGACCTAATAGTTATTACTCTGACTTGTGAAGTAACAAAGTCTTACATCCAAGGTGTGCATAGCTTGCTTTGTTTAAATGTGTCCTTCGCTCTGGCCTGTGGATTTTCTGTGCAAGAAAAGTTACTCCCCTCCTGTAGGAAGGCCTCAGGTTTGCAAGGTCCGGTAACTATACCAGAGACTCTCCTTTCTGCAGAAAAACAGAAGAAAGACACCTTGAAAGCAATGCTCAGACTGGGCCAGACAAATGAGCCAGGAGGCGTCCTCAAAGAAAGATGCTTTGAGCACAAAAATATCTCCAAAGCTCTCCTCCCTCCTCTTGGAAACGACTCACCTCCCCAGCATCCCAAGGATCCGCAGACAGAGCTGCACTGGCTGGAAAGAGAGTGTGCGCCCTGGCAATATGAGGTTATAACATTCTCTATCCCAGGGATGGTATAACCAGCAGCCATGTGCCCTGTTAGGACAGCCTGAGAAATTCAGGTGAGCACGGATCTCTTTGCAGCCTAAGTTCTGTGGTTACAACCAGCAGAACCATTCTCACATGCTTATAAAGCCATCTCAGGATCTCTAAACTCACATGTCAGTTCAAATCACTGTGTCTCTTGTCTCAGGAGTGAAATCGGTCAGCGTTTGAAGTATTTCTTGGAACCCAGTTTAAACAATAATGTTCTATGCGAACGCCTTCGGAACTTCCTTTACAATGATGTGGTGGCTTCTGTTCCTTAATCAGAGCGTGTTGCTAGGAGGTATTCTGTTGATAAGAGTGTGCATGTCAGTGCTTTGCATTTTAACCCAGACCTGATGACACCATTAAATGACACTGGACTCAGGGCACCTCTTCAAGACTTTGGAGCAGAGTAGATAGGCATCACAGATTCTGATTTGTCCCTCTGCTCTGCAATGTGCAGCCTAAAATTAAATCAACATGCACAAATAACTAATGAATTTGCCTAACGCTAAATGACTCTGTCTCTTGTTCTCCCGATGTCCACCCTCCACCCTTCTTACCTCTCTCCTGCAATCTCCAACCTATCACAAATCAGAGTTGAAGCTGGGCGTGATGGTGCACACTTATAATCCCAGTTCTTGGGAGGCTGAGACAGGGGGATCTCAGGTTCGCGGCCAGCCTCAGCTACTTAGTGAGGCCCTCCGCAACTTAGTGAGGCCCTGTTTCAAAATAAAGAAAAAAAAATACGGCTGGGGGTGTAGCTCAGAGGTACAATGCTGGGTTCAATCCCCAGTAGTGCAAAAAAAAAAGAAGAAATCAGAGTTGAAGAATCACTTGGCCATCACACTATTATAACTAACTGGAAGCTTTCTCTATTAACTATATGTATTAGGTACTAGTTAATTTGTACAAAAGTCTAATAATGAAGATCCATTCTTGCATTCTATCTAGCAGTTATGCCATATGTTTTTGCTATACTGGTCAATTTAATTTGCTAATACAGTGTTTCGTTGCTTAAGGACAAGATACATTCTGAAAAATGCATTGCTGTGAGTCTCATCATGAGAACATCTTAGAGTGTGCTTACGCACACCTGAGTGGTCTAGGTCGATCCATTGAAGGGGTCTTGGATACAATCAAGAGATGTAGGGAAACAGAAAATGGAAAGGCTGCTGCTGGTGTAACCCAGTGTACTATTTTAGAGTTAAGTTTTTTATAAGTAGAAGTAGTACACTGTGAAATATGATAAAAATATAGTCTGGTAAATGCATAAACCCTTGGCATAGTCCTGCAGTACCATTATCAACCATCACGTCCTATGGGGCATAATGGGGCATAATTGTATCTGCCCCACATTTTTACAACAGTACAGTTTTATTTACATCAGCATCGCCACAAACACACACGTAACGCATTGCCCTACAACCTAAGGATAGCTATGATGTGTCTAAGCCATAGACATTTCCCGTCTTGGGACCACCATCACATGTGTAGTACATCACTGATGCAACATTGTTATGCCGTACACAACTGTGTTCTGCTTATATTCCTTATAGAAATTGGTTTTCAAATGTACTGTCGTTAGGAGTGATATTTGCAATATAATTGTAACATCTTTCCTTTTTGTGCTCAAGCAGTTTGTTTAACACTGGATTCAATTTTTGTATGTGTGTGTGTGTGTGGTACTGGGGATTGAACCCAGGGGCGTTCTACCTCTGTGCTACAACCCCGGCCCTATTTTTTTATACTTCATTTTGAAACCAGGTCTCATGAAGTTGTGGAGGGCCTCACTAGGTAGAGAGAGAGAGAGAGAGAGAGAGAGAGAGAGAGAGAGAAAGAGAGAGAGAGAAAGAGAGAGCTGAGGCTGGCCGCGAACCGGGATCCTCCGGTCTCCGCCTCCCAAAGTACTGGGATTACAAGTGTGCACCACCACACCCGGCCACTGGATTCAATTTTTAAAAGACTTTAGTATCATCAGTAAAGCATCTTGGCCCGGTGCCTTTTTCAATGAGAAATCATTTACTGTCCAATCTCCTCCACAGTAATTGATCTATTCATGTTTCCTACCTCTTTATTCTTGAGTTAATTTTAAGAGTTTGTATTTTTAGTAGGAAATTGTATATTGTCTCTGGGTTTTCAAATTTATTTCTATACAGTTGCACATAATATCCATTAGTAAGTTTACTTATTTTCTCTATAGCTGTGGTTATATTTCCTTTATAATGCTGTGTTTATTTTACTATCCCTCTCCCTAATTAGGCTTGACAGGGTTGTAGTTAGCACCAACAGGACTCAGGAACAGCTGTGATGGAGAAGAAAGAGGAAGGGAGGAGAGTGGCTAGCCCTGGCTTCTGGCCTTGGGAGACTGGGTTCCCAAAACAGACAGTACAGGAGCAGATATAAGCCTAGAGGGGGATGAGTCAAGGGGCATAAGCCATTTAGTTTTCTAGCTGTCGAGTTTGTGCCATCCATGAGATATCTAAGGAGGAAATTGCATTTCCTAGAATGTACAATGCAGAGGGACAGGGACCTCCTTGGTTTAGTTCATTGCATCCACCTTGTCTAGCACAGAACTTGGGAGATGATACATATTCTATAATTCCAGATGAATGTGTGTTCTTACACAAGTTTATGGGTCTGGATATGAAGACAGTGTTTCAGGCGATTATTCAATGCTCTCTGATTTTCTTACACAGAAAGTCCTAAAGCCTTTTGGATATCCACTGTGACCATATCGCACTGAGGAATAAGGAGATTCTGGTCCACGCTCAAAGAGGTAAGTTACAAAACTTGCTAAGGGTTCTATTGCTCTGTTAGCAGATGCAAGCAGGGTGGGTTAGTTGTTTACTGACAGAAGAGCAAAAACTGCACTCATAAATTTTTGAGGTCGTCAGACCACATAGAATGAACAAATCCTAAGAGTGAAGTGAGCCCTTAGTATTTTTAATCAGACATGTGGTTTTCAAGTTCCCATTGAAACGATCAGTAGAAACAGGTATATTTGTTTGAGGATAACTGAGAGCAATGTGTATATACTGCACGCATATCTATGTTTATAGTAGCACAATTCATAATTGCCCAACTATGGAACCAACCTAGGTGTCCATCAACAGATGAATGGATGACAAAATTATGGGCTATGCACACAATGGAATTCTATTCAGCCATAAAGAAAAACAAAATTATGTCATTTGCAGGGAAATGGATAGAGCTGAAGAATATTATGCTAAGTGAGATTAGTCACAAAAAGTGAAAGATCAGACGTTCCCCTTATATGTGGAAGCTAGGGAGAAATTGGGATACCTGAGGGACGCCAGGCAAAGAAGGAGAAACCTTAGTAGATTGTGGGGGGCGGGACCTAACTGAGGGAGACGAGAGGAGGGAGGAAGAGTTAAAAAGGGAAACATGTCAATGGACATGATGTACATACACAAATGTATCAAAGCCAATCACTGTGTCGTGCATGGGAAGGTGGGGAGGGAGAGGGAGTGGGGTGGGAACTGGGGGAGGACTCAACGAGTGTTGTGTGCATGTATACCTCTATCTCCCTGAACTTCATCATTATGTGTGATTACAATGCACCAATTAAAAAATAAATAATCCGGGCATGGTGGCGCACGCTTGTATTCCTGGTACTTGGGAGGCTGAGACCAGAGGATCCGGTTCACGGCCAGCCTCAGCTACTTAGTGAGGCCCTCTGCAACTTAGCGAGACCCTGTTTCAAAATAAAGAATAAAAAATAGGTCTGGGGGTGTAGCCCGGAGGTAGAATGTCCCTGGGTTCAATCCCCGGTACCGCAATAAATAAATAAATAAATAAATAAATAAATAAATAGTAGTTTTGGGGGAAAAATCTAAAAGGAATTTTTGCATTCGAATGAGAAGCAAGGAAAAATACAGTTCCAGAAGAAATCTGGAAAAGTCTTTAAGAAAAAAAGAAAGATCCAATAAATGTTTCTGCTGCTTGGAGAAGTTGGAACAAATCTTTTTCGCCAGAGAAGCTTAAATTACCTGCCTATCCCTTTAAGCATTTTCATGTACAAATCAAACACAGATGGCCCATTACATTTATGACCTCACTATCAATTACCCTAGATGGAGCGTGCATTAATTATTGAAATATTTTCATAGGATACAAGTTTTTAGTGGTTACAATGCCACAGATAATTTCAACTTTCTGATTAGAAGCTGGTATAAACTATTTTTATTTATGAGAATGAATCTCTTGAAGGTAGTAAAAACTACAAATACAGTAGTGGTTCCCCCCAGCCCTCTACTTAACAAAGCCAAACTAAAAATCTTGGCCTCTCTCCTTGAAATGTCCACGTCACGTTAGCATTGCATACGATATATAAACTCTGCCAAAATCTATTACAGTTGCAGTACATTTTGATGACTAGAGATGTTTGTTATTTATGTCGAGAAAATACAGATAATATTGGGAATCATCCTATTCAATGTACAAATCACATCCATAAAATATCTTGTTTTGTAAACAGTAACAAAAAAGACTAAATTTGGTTGAAGCTTTTGAATTGTTGTATCTACTTCTGTTCAAGTCAATAAACATTTTGGATGATGTGACAGTCCACAGAAGTATTTAGAGTGCCACTGGTTTTTAAGTATTTGTGCCACTAGTTTTTTTGTTTTTCTGGAATAGTGGACAAAATGCTAGGGCCATTAACTATTAAAGAACAATAAGAACAGTCCAACGAAACAGCACTTTTATAGAAGGAATGTAGAGACACATTTTAGAGACCTTGAGAAAGGCATATTTTCAGTCTTTCTGGAAGGGAGCTGTTCATTCAGCAAACACTAATTGAGCACCTGCGATCTGCCAGAAGATGTTGTAGGCATTTGAAGTACTTTGGGAAGAAAAAACAAAGATCTCTGTTGCTGCCAAGTATAGATTCTAGCAGATCTGATTGCCTTCTTCAATCCCTCTTTGCATAGAAAAGGAAGCTAAAGACTGAGAGGTGAGCCAGGCATGGTGGTGCACACCTGTAATCCCAGTGCTTGGGAGGCTGAGACAGTAGGATCACCGGTTCGAGGCCAGCCTTAGCAACTGAGCAAGACCCTGTTTCAAAATAAAAAATGAAAAGGCTGGGGCTGTAGCTTGGAGGTAGGATGCCCCTGGATTCAATCCTCAATACCAAAAAAAAAAAAAGATTGAGAGGTGAGCTAAAAGATTGAGAGGTGAGCTAATTCACCTAAGATTACCCAGACAGAAGGCAAGAAAGCCAGACGAAGAGCCCAGTCCATGTTCCAATCCCACCATATCAGTGGCCTCTACCATTCCCAATTCATCTTTATCTGTCCCAATGGTTCATTCCTCTGGGTCCTCAAGAGTTTGTATTTAAATGCAGACAGCTACCCATTTTTCAGTAGAGGTCTCCATCTAGATGGGCAAAGTTTTTAAAGAATAGTTATCTATATTTATTCTCCCTGGAATTTACTATGAAAAAGACTGTTCAGGCAAAGCATGGCACACTAAGAAAGCTGATTTAACAGCCCTAAGGGCTCCAGTGGCCCTATGAGCAGCAATCAATGTCAACAAGCAGAAATTGGCTTCTTTCTCCAGCCTATGCCAAACATAAAAATGATAGAAAATATGGAAAATGATAGTCCAAGCAAGGCACAAACAGAGAGTTCCAATGCACTCTACTTTCACAATAGATTTGCACAGCATAGACACAAGAAACCCCCACATCCCTCTACAACAACTGAGGCTGGGAAAATACCACCAATCTCCAGCCAGAATCATGCTGGTGGTGGAAATTTAGCATGCATATTAAGTGAAAATCATCTACCAGTGAGCCACGCTTACACATTAGAGCCTATTTCTAAGACACACTGCTAAGGGGAAGAATCCATACAAAAATTAATGGCATGTTAATTAATTAATTAACATTCAATTAATTTGGATATTAATTTTACTAAATTAAAAAGTAATGTGTTTTCCCACTACAAGTCATAAAAGTCTCCCAGGTTTTGTTTCATGGTTGTTTTTTTTTTTTCTTTGGTACTGGGGATTAAACCCAGGGGCATTCTACCTCCAAGCTACATCCCCAGCCCTATTTTTATTTTTTATTTTGAAACAGGGTCTCACTAAGTTGTGGAGGGCCTCACTAAGTAGCTGAGGCTGGCCGTGAACCTGCAATCCTCCTGTCTCAGCCTCCCAAGTCCTGGGATTACAAGCGTGCCCCACCACGCCCGGCTGGTTGTTGTTTTCTCTAACACTTCTCACTTTTAAAAACGCTCTTGCTATGGGTGTAAGAGAGAGGACCAGAGACCCCAGATGACCTCTCTTCTGAGGTCATGTCAAATTTGGCAAAGACCAGCCTAGAACCTCGAGTGCCCGATTATCAAGGTGGGTCTCTATACATTCTTTAAAGTTATTTCCTATCTGATCCCCACCAAAGTAGAAAGAGAACGTGTTCTCAAGTCTTTTGACCAAATGAAAACCTGAAGCTCAGGACTATAGAATAAGTCAATATTTAAAACAGAAGGGACTAAGCACACCAAGTCCAGTAAGAGTGTATTGGTGAGGAGGAGGGCGTGAGTTCCAGGAGCTGGGGCTTATAAGAAAGGAAAATGAGCTGTGCAAGTGTACAGGGTAAAGTAGTTGGCCAGAGGTAGAAGTAATTCATTTTATCTAGGATTGAGAAAAGGTCTAACCAGTTACAAATACGACTAACTGTAAAATCTAAGTGTAAAAATAATAGCATAGCCGGTTATGCAGTTTCAAACTCTGTCATTTCTTATGGGTTTGGGCAATAAAATTACTTTGGATGTTTGAAAAGAATGTCTTGTGTTTACTGAATCAGAAGTTGTAGACATAGAACAGTAGAATCTGGTTTTTATCAAGCCATGTTCGCACCCTGCTCTGAAACCTTGCTACCCATCCTGTGTTCCGTGGGCCAGCAGCATCTGCATCACCTAAGGGCCCTTTAGGAATGCAGAGTTGCAGACCCAGCTCCAGACCTACAGAATCTGATCTGCATTTCAACACCACCCCCAGGCAATTTTCTCTACACCTGACAGTTTAAAGAGGATTGTTGTTTATGGATCCTTCTCTGTCATCGTTTGGCTATAAAATGTCCCCCAGAAAAACTCATGTGTTGGTAATGCAAGAAATGGTCAGAGGTAGAATAATCGAATCGGGGCTCTAACTTCATCAGTAGATAAAGCCATTGATGGATTAATAATGTGAATGGATTTACTGGACAGTAACTGTAGGTAGGTGGGGAATAGCTAGAGGAGATGGGTCACTGGGGGCCTGACCTTGAGGACTATATCTGTCCCTGGTCCCCTCCTGTCTGTCTGTCTGTCTGTCTGTCTGTCTCTCTTTCTCTCTCTCTCTCTCTCTCTCTCTCTCTCTCTCTGCTTCTGGCTCCTTTTCTTCGATCACACCCTTGTTTCTGCCTTGGAGCTAGTGCACTATGGACTGACCCTCTGAAATCATGAGCCCAAATAAACATTTCCTCCTCTAAGTTGTTCTTGTCAGGTAGTCTGGTCACAGCAACTAAGATAATTAACACACACTCTTACTATACATTCATCTTAAAAATAAGTTCGCTTGGCTTGAGCCACTCTTAGTGAACCCGTGAGGAATCTAAGAGCCCTGATTCTATCTCCAGCTTCTTCCCCAGCCTGATGTTCTCGATTTCCATCCTCCAGGGATAAAGGATAACAAAACATCCAACTATAAATGTCTCCTAATTCTGTTGAGGCTTAACATCTAATTCATGAGCCATACAGGTATTTCAGGTGTTTCCAAAATTCACCTTCTAAATATTTTTGTAAGTAAAACGCCATCTGCCTATCCCTGAATTTCCAGTGATTCCCCCATAATGCATAGTTCTTCAAAGATGAGCGGAGCACTTTGGCAATCCCATCTGCTAGTATTCTTTGCTTCCTCATAAGATGGTCAGGACACTTGGTGCATTTCTAGGAGGGGGGAAGCTCTGACTAGTTGAGCCCTGGACTTAGACTTTCGAGCCTCTAATAGTTGATTTACACCAGTCTCCTCACACAGAATCGGGGTCATTTCTAAATTTGCCTATCTCCAGGTCCTCGCTTGAAAGAGCAGCGTGTGTTCTTTCCTAAATAAAGGGAACCCCTCCAGCCACCTTTCTGGGGTCAGGGAAGAGGGAATTCTCCTTCTGTCCAAACCTTACCATGTGTCTAGGAGCCATACAGCTAGTGAAATGCTTGAATTTCAGTGTCTACTCACTATTATAACATTAAAAGAAATTTGAAGGAAATAAAATGACTTCCAAACCTACCACCCTAACAAGTCCAGGCTCTATATACATGGAGAGTTAAGTTTATGTACAAGTTTCCCTTTTAACTTTCCTTAAGATTACATCAAAAACTTTTTTAATATGGTTATAAGCTTCATATCACTTTAATACTCATGTCATCTTTTAATATTGATAGGTTATATGTAATCATATACTACTCTTGGATATGCAGTTAGCTTCTAATCTTTCATTACTAAATTCTAAAGGCTAATTTTAGAGATTCTATTGCTTCATCCAGGCATGGTGGCACATGCCTCTAATCCCAGTATTTGGGAAGCTGAAGCAGGAGGATCACAGGTTCGAGGCCAGCCTCAGCAACTTAGAAATTCAATCCCATTATTTGATAGTCATCCTTAAAGAAAGGAATCCTGGTCCAGGGCCAAGATTGCATTGCTAACCTCCATTAAAGTTGTTTGTAAGTGTGTACCAGGAGTCACAAGGGGACAGGGCAGAAAAGTGGAAAGAAAACCATATAAAACCAATCCTTTTTATATTAAAAATCAGCTGAAAGAACATGTTCTATTAATAGATGCAAATATATCATTCCCAGCTCTGAATTAGTATACATAACATCATCTAAATATGTTACTAATATATATGTGGTTTGCTCTGTGTGTGTGTGTGTGTGTAGTTCTACCTAAACTTCAAGGTCCTCAGTTACAATCTGTGGATTACATTGTAGGTCATTACCTGACCAGGAGGCTGCAATGGAGCAGAACTGAATGGAGACTTAACTGTAGCATAGCATTTTAATACAGCTACGACTGGATTACATTCTCACATCTTAGACTATAGAATCAAAAACACATCCAGCCCTTCGAATCTGCTTAACCTTTATTTAGACTACACTTGGTCCAACTATTTCATTTAGAGTGAGACCAAGAGCTCACTTCCATGCCCCCCCCCACCATTGTCCCCTAATAAAGGTCACACTCATAAGAAGCATGAGAAAAGTAGCGGAACCCTCTTGCAATAGCCCGGCTTTGGAGAAAAGGACTTTTCTAGAGGTTAGAAAAGAACATTCCAGGCCACGGAGAGAGCAGAGAAGCAAAATGCTGGGGTAAGCATGGCCATCTCATTTTGCTAAATAAGAGAGATATAAAGGAAAGGAAGAAAGTAAGTTTTCAAAGATGAATTGGGGAAGACATCGTGGAGAACTTTGAATAGCAGGACAAAGAAGACAGGACTCTGGAGGAGACGAAGCTATTTTAAGCAATAGCAAATCAAACCCAGATTTGTGCCCCAGGAGGATTTAGCAGAGTCCAATGATGGAAGAGAGAAGAACCCGGCAGAGTCAAAGGAAATGCAGAGCCTCTAGCTTGGTCCAAAGCTGGTGAGGTGGGTCTGAATGTAAAGGCAGCAATAAGAATGGAGAGGAGGACGCGGGTGGGGGAGGATATTATAGAAGAGAACAGAAGTGCGCTTGGTGACAAGGACAAAGAAAGTTGTCCCTGTCCAGTTGTTCCCAGGACAACCCCCTTCCTGGGCCCTAAATCCTAAACAAACACCACTTTATCAGGAGATTTTCTATCTCCGCTCACAGGCTATCTTCAAAAAAATAAAGGGAGCCAAGTGTGGTGGCACATGCCTATAATCCCAGTACTTAGGAGGCTGAGACAGGAGGATCACAGACTCGAGACCAGCCCCAGCAATCTAGCGAGACTCTCAGCAACCTAGCAAGACTCTCTCTCTCTCTCTCTCTCTCTCTTTTGTGGTACTGGGGATTGAACCCAGGGGCATTCTATCTCTGAGCTACACTCCCAGCCCTATTTTTTATTTTTTATTTTTTATGTTGAAACAGGGTCTCACTAAGTTGTGGGGGGCCTCACTAAGTAGCTGAGGCTGATCGCAAACCCGGATTCTCCTGTCTCTGCCTCCCAAGTACTGGGATTACAAGCGTGCGCCACCATGCCCAACTACGAGACTCTGTTTCAAAACAAAAAATAAAATAGGGCTGGAGGTGTATCTTGGAGTAGAATGCTTCTGGGTTCGATCCCTAGTACCACACACACACACACACACAGACACACACACACACACACACACACACACACACTCACTCACACACAAATAGTAAAAGTGCTGGGGCTGTAACTCAGTGGTAGAGTATATACAGCATGCATGAGGCCTTGGGTTCACTGGTACCAATAAAGAAAAGAACACAGTAAAAAATAGGTGGACTTCAGGTATAAATCTGGCTGAAACAATTACTGGAGTTTGGACACTAATGTTATGATTGAATAGACATGTGTCACTGACTACATCGATTGATGTTAAAGGGATACATGCATACAAAACAAGTAAGTTTTGTTGGGGTTTGGTTGTTTTGACCCGATGCTCTGTAATCTCTGAATGGGGCCACCTTGATGGCTCTGAGCAGCTCCCTTTCTAAACATCTGGCTGGGCCCCAGTGGTTAGGCTGCCTGACCCCAGCTTGCCCTGGAAGAAGGAACCACAATGGGGAAGGCTTCGGGAGGGCCCCCTTTTCTTGGAAAAACAGAGACAACGTTATTAACAGAGATTGAGACTAGCTGGACTGACTCGCAGAACTAGGAGAGTTGAAAAAAGTCACATTAGAGACTATGGTTGGACTTTCATTTAAAATTAAAATTGCTGGTAATTTGGAAATAACCTGTAAAACATAAAATACACATATTTAGGGTCCAGCAATCTCACTTCAAGTGCTCCTGCTTGAGAAATGCTCATAACACATTATCCATGGTCTACATAAGGACATATAACACTGGAGTAAAGAAAGAATGCAGCCGGGCGTGGTGGCGCACACTTGTAATCCCAGTACTTGGGAGGCTGAGACAGAAGGATCGCAGGTTTGAGACCAGCCTTGGCAACTTAGAAAGACCCTTTTTCAACATAAAAAATAAAATCAGGTTGGGAGTGTAGCTCAGAGCTAGAATGCCCCTGGGTTTAATTCCTAGTACCACAAAAAAAAAAGTCAATGAGACACTGGGTTAATCCAGAAGTTAATGGTTGAAGAACAGACAGATAAAGTTAATGGTTGAAAGATAGATAGATAGATAGATAGATAGATATAGATAGATGCATGCATATATACATACATAGAAACCAACCACCCTACCTCCCTTAGCCAATCTCCGTGATTATCAAGGCAACTCTGTTCAGTATAATCGTGGAGTCTACACAAGCTCCATGATGTGGCAAAATAAACACTGAATGGCGTGTCACTGGGTGGCCAACAGGAGAAAATCGTCACACCTGTCACTTCTAAAAGAGAATATGAAACATTAGCAGGCTGAGATGAGATCCATGAATGGAAATGATTTAAAGTCAGAACTAACTAACCTAGATTGGAATTTGCTCACTGAAATATTTTTTTTCCTAGGCTCAGAAATCAGTAGAAGCAAATTATTTTCTAAATTAGAAACTATGTCTACAGTACCTTTCTATCAGTTCCAATTTTAGAGGACGAGGGAATGCTAACGCAATTTTAATATAGTTTAGCAGATAATGATTAGCAACAAGATCGGCTTTAACTCCCTCAAAGTCGTTCGGGGTAAAGTGTCATAGGAAGGATTCTAGCCCAGGACAGCAAAGAAAATATTAACCCGCTGTTTCCATGAGCTGGATTAATCCGTCAAGCAACTCAAAAGAGAGTCAGGACATGAACCCTGAAAGACAGTCCAGATGTTCTGAAAAGTCTCTCCTGGGTGGATTTCAGTGATGGTGGCCACATTGCTGTGACTCCATCGCCAATTGACATTTTTTTTCATGTATTTGAAAGTAATAACCATTAAAACAGGCTTTTAAAAGATACTTTTCGGAGCCTACAGTTGAACGCAATCTGCATGGCTGAGCATGTGAGATTCGCTCTGGGAAAAGGGTGTTTAATGAATAACTTTACAGTAAAAGGCCTTGAAAACTTCCTCTAAACATTAGACAGCGTGCTCTCTCTCTCTCTCTCTCTCTCTCTCTCTCTCTCTCTCTCTCTGAAATACATTAACAGCCTCCAGAAGGCGGGTAGACACTGCTAACCGTGTCAGGCCGACTTCAGAAGTCCCTGACATTTCCGTGCACGCACAGCCAGAGCGTTCCTGCACATTCTCTGCCCCTCCCCCGCCCCTCCCCACGGGTCTGCCTTTGGACTCCAGTCCCGCTGGAGAGAAAGATTGATAAAACCAAGCAATCGGAGTTATTTCCTATGCATGAAATTGATTAAATGCTTCGCTAAATGGCTTATAAATTTGCTTCTCATATTTCTGTCACCCACTGAAAAGATTACAGAAACTCCGCATATAACCATGTTGTATACAATACCAAATTACAAAAGGTTGTAAAAACTAATGTTTTGTTTAAAGTTTTGAGCAGGACCATATGCCTTCAGTGACCTTGAGTAAGCTATTTTAATTCAAAACATTTCAAAGAATATACAGGGGAGAAATTTTCAACTCCATAACAAACCGAAGGAGCCGTGGGTAGACCTTGGTTCAGCCTGCTGAACTTCTGCTCCGTTCTGTGGGGCACGGAGTGACTCCCCTCTGACGAAGCTGGGAGGCATGTGTGGTGTCAACAGGGATATATTTACAAAGGAGATGAGAAAAGCCGTTAAGACCTCCCAAAGTTGGGTCTGCTCTATTATTTTTAGTTCAGAAAGACGCATCCTCCTAAGTTCTGCGTCTTGTATCTGCGTGTAGGGCTACGTAGAAAAGATGACAAATATTATTAGCACAAGTGGGTGTGATTGTTTTATTTGCGGGTTTTGTTGTGTATTGTTTTGAATGTTTGCAGCTCTTTCAAATGTCAGTTCCATTCCATGCTCTCTTCCATATGAGAATTTCTTCTGACTCTGGGGTAACCATGAGAGAGCCGGCAGTGAGTCTAGGGACAATTTATAGGCAAGCAGGTGACCTGCAGATGTGACTGGGGAATCTAACCCCTCTCTTAGCATGGCCTTAAAAGTACCTTCGCTTCTACAGGGAAAATGATATTCTTTCATAACATTTATAAGACATCACATCGTCAGCAAGAATTAGCATTTGGCATTAATGCACAGTTCTGGCAGTAACTTCAAGAGAAGAACTTTTACAACCAGTGATGTGCTTAAAATCCCTACTGGCCTGATCTCTGTGGTTAGACGTCCCCAACTTCCATCACCCTCAGAAGTAGCTGGTGTGGGGACAAATATGGTCGCCATAGCCATGGCCATCTGGCACCCAGGGAGTGGAAGTGACAGGGACAGTACTGTCAGTGGAAGGGGCAGAAGTACTTCCAACATCAGGCTCAGCCTGACACACATCTGGTTTTTACAGGAAGTTTCTGGGTACTTGTCATGATGGAATTATCTCTCATATATGAAAACACAATGTGATCTCACTAATAAAACCCAAGCTTTTTCTTTTTCTTTTTTAAACGAGTACCTATTCTGGGAGATATGCCAACAATTCAGGGATGATTTAGCCAGACCATCAACAGCTGGACAACTTGTTCAACTCTTTGGTGATGGTTACATGACCCTTCTTGTTGGCATCGAGCCACCCCATAAGTCATCCTGATGTCAGATACAGGGGGGTCAATAAATTATCATAAAGAAGGCGGTTCCTTACTGTGCAACACAGAGAACTCACTTCTACCCACAGGTATTTGCCAGCTTAAAGATTTGAACTCACAACTCCTGAATGTTGATTCCCGAACACTAATTTCACAAGAATGGCCTTTATAAAAACATTTTGATGATCAAATCCACTGGTGTCCCCTCTGCTGGAGATGCACTGTGAATGGTCATATATTAGAGTCTTTGGGGAGCGCGGCTGCAGACAGTTCTATCTAACTCACCTTAACCTACTGTTTCCACACTTGACCCAGCTCATCTTTTTTTTTTTTTTGTATTAATGCTTAGAACCATACAACTATTCTTTGAAACATGTTTTGTGGAACACTGATCTAAGACAGTGCATGTCTGGAAGACTAGTCCACCTCTTGTGAAAGTTTAGAAAGTTCAGGGCCACCCCTTTAGAAAGACACTTGGCCAAAACAAGTCCCCAACCACCCTACAAGAAGACTGTCACCATTGGCCACTTCCTGATGATATGCTCCCCTTAGGCCCTACACTTTCTGCTCTTCTGGTTACAGCATAATGTATGTGCTCTGTGGCTCTTACAAACAAACACAGTAGACCCTATTCATCTACACAAAGGCCCGGGGGTTCCAAAAATGGCCTTGAATCCCCAACAAATATTATTTATAAACCAAAGAAATGCTTCACATATATGTTGATATGTCTCACAGTTTCCTTTTTCTATTTTTTTTTTCTTTTTGCAGAACTGGGGAATGAACCCAGGGGCATTCTACCTCTGAGCTACACCCCCAGCCCTATTTTTTTTAATTCTTTATTCTGAAACAGGGTCTCACTGAGTTGCGGAGGGCCTCACTAAGTAACTGAGGCTGGCTGCGAACGCGGATCCTCCTGTCTCAGCCTCCCACGTACTGGGATTATAAGCGTGCGCCACCACACCTGGCTCTATTTTTCTTTTAAGATTATTTACAGGCCGGGCATGGTGGCACACGCTTATAATCCCAGTACTTTGGGAGGCAGAGACCGGAGGATCCGTGTTCGCGGCCAGCCTCAGCGCTCTCTCTCTCTCTCTCTCTCTCTCTCTCTCTCTCTCTCTCTGTCTCCTTAGTGAGGCCCTCCGCAACTTCGTGAGACCCAGTTTCAAAATAAAGTATTTAAAAAAATAGGGCCGGGGGTGTAGTGCGGAGGTAGAACGCCCCTGCGTTCATCTCCCGTACCGCAAAAAAAAAAAAGATTATTTACAAACCCACCTTCCTTCTCTACTTGAAATAATGGACAAAAATCTAAGCATAATCTTTTCCTTTCTGTAATCAAAGACACTCCTCCATCGAGATCTCTCAAGAAAACCTAGCAGCATGTGGGTGAATGGAAGTAACATGATTATGAAGATAATCTTGGATCTACCCTAATTTAATTGTTTAAGTAAATCATTTGCAAAGCTTCGGCACACCAGCTAGTAGGAGGAACAAAGACCCACTAGGGGCCTCAGAGATGACGAGAGAGCATGCTAGGACTCAGTGGGGATCTTTGCCCTACAGCCAGGGGTCTCAAACTGTAAAGTGTGCGGAGTCACAGGTAGCCTGTGTTAGTAGATTTGGGAAAGGGCCTGGGAATGTGAATTCCCAGCAAGCTCCCAGCTCTCCTGCTAGCCTGAGGACAACACTTTGGGAATCACAGCTGTACCAGCAGTCCCCAAACCTGCCCGATCAGCATTACCTGGCCTTTGTTAAAAAACACCAAGCCCCAGCCCCACTCCCAGACTCCTAGGTAGGATGGCATCTCTAGGAAGGAGACTGAGGAATCTGTGTTTTTGATAAACTCCTCTGTGATTGCACTCACCCAGGCCTGAACTTCTTCAGCCAGAGAAGCAGGGCTTATCTTTGAGGTCAGGATCTCGGGTGTTGGACCCCGAGCCTGGGGACCCTCTCCCACTACAGGACTCTCCAAAGTGGGACAGGGCTGAAGACACGTGACTGCTTCGTCCAATAACTTGTCCGGTAATTGGTATATTGATTGCTAATGTCATCGTGGTTTAGTCTATGCAAACCCCTCACTCTATTACACAGCCCCCAACAATCCAAAAAGCCATTGTTTATTCATTGTGACTCCCAAACTGGCCCCTGTCAGCTCCCGCTGGAGGGCTTGCTGATAAAAATCAGCAGATGATTGGACGCACACATTCTTAACATGACTGACCCATGACATCGCAGAGGGCCGTCCCCGACCCTGTCATTACTGCACAATACTGGTCTTTCTTCCCCCTTATCTAGCCCCGATGATTTTGAGATTTTTATTAACTCATTAATGACTGAAGATGTCATTAAAGCCAATGGCAAGGGTTTTTCATTTTCTTTTTTAAACTGGGAGTGAGCGAACAGTTTGCTGGGAGAGGAGGCACGGGCTCATAGCTGAAACAGCTAAGACAAACCAAATAGGGAGCCTTCGTTTATTAGAATTTGAAATCTGATTGACGGGTATTGGGATTGAAAATGTGCAGACCGAAATTCCAACTTGCTCAAGACACATATTGGCAAAGAATGGGGCAATTCGTTAAAGGAAACAGCAGCCTATAAAACCCAGCTATTTCTATTGTGTCGCGGAACCAATCTTTCCAAGCTAACAGCGAAATAAAAAGAATTCCGTTGTACGGCTACTAAAACCTCTAAATGTTTCTTAACCTACACAGTCATTAAACCATATCTTGTTTCTGCGTGCCTTTAATTTTCCCATCTGCAGAATTGCTTTTAAAAATCAAATTAGATCTTTTGAAGGCACTTAAATTGCAACAACCTGATGTTTTTTTTTTCTTTCTATCCTCGTGGGTTTCCGCCTTTTCAGCTGGGTTGTGTCCAATTAATGGAGTATCTCAAGGAAGCACTAATCATTCCGAAAACTTGAGACTATAAAAAGCAAGCAGGCTATTTTCATTATAACTGATTGGATTGAGAATAAGCTACAGAGGAAATGTTCAATAATTATGATAACTTTTTCAGATGAGATCACACACACACACGCACACGCACACACAGAAACGTCAGTCACACAAGGTGCTTCTCATTGCTGTGACATCTTCAAAGTTTAGTTCCAGTTGATTCCTTTTTGGGGTTCAACCTGGGGCATGTCAAAAGGCTGCTCAGAATGGGTTTACACTGATTTTATCTGCTCGGATAATTCATCTGGCAAAGGAAACATCTATTACTAGATGTATCTTGTAGGTGACTAAGTGTTTACTAAATTTTGCTATTGTCAAAACACATTGTAAATTAACAGAGCCTCCTAATACACGAGGAAACTATTCCCCGGGAAGGAAAATGGTTGTCAGAGAACCTACAACAGAAGATTTCTGCCCATGGAAATTGATGCCAGCAAACTCTAACCAAGATTTAAATATGCTTCAAGCCAAGTTTTATTCTTAAATCACCTAATTACATCTTTCTTTCTGTGTTTGCCTGGTGGAAAATTTTATTCATTATGTGTTATGTTAAATAGAATAATTAGTATTTGCAGATTAATTGAATACAATAATTTTGTCTAATTCACTAATAATGGCATTGAGTCCTTTTTCACCTTTCTGTAGACCCAGGTGAAATCCAGGGGGGAAATGAGTTAAAAACCCAGATGTTTCTAAAGATCCAGATGTATGGTGTCAAGTAAACAAAACATCAAGGTTTTTTACTACATTTTTCCCCTTTTTCATCCAGATGTTTGGTGTCATATAGCCACAGTCTTAATCTGTTCAGTCACAACCATGGTGCTTTTTAATATCATGTGCCAATCTTTGAATTCCTTCTTTCCTTCTTCACAAAATTTTTCTCTAAAATTTCTATTTAATTCATGCATGGGGAAAACACAAAGATATATTCCTTAGGAAAATATATATATATATAATGCCTGGTGGACTTGTTATACTAGGATGTCATCCAGAATAGTACTCAACCCTTCACATTGAAAAACATTTCATACCTGCCTTTTTTAAATTTATTTTCTATTTTTCAGTACGAGGCATTTTACCTCCAGGCTATACCTTTGTATTTTATTTTTGTTTTTATTTTGAAACAGGGTCTCACTAAGTTGCTGAGGGTCTCACTAAATTGCTGAGGCTTGTCTGGAATCTATGATCCTCCTGTTTCAGCTGCTCAAGTACTGGGATTACAGGTGTGTGCCACAGCACCCTGGTCATACCTGCATGTTTAAGTGATGAAATATAATTCAGCTGAAATGATTGGAATGGGTACTTAATTTTAATTGACATGCATGTGCTAATTTCAATTCTAGTAAGTAGCTTTGGAGACTTACAGGCTCTCGTGGGTAAATGATGATCATGTTTTCCGTGGGTTCTGCTCCCAATGTATTCACTCATTTTGAAATCCTAAAAGTGATTACAGTTAGCCCTTCATATCTGCGGGTTCTGCATCTGCAGATTCGATCAACCATGGATAAAAGGGTAAAAGGATAAAAAAAAATTGCCTACGTACTGAACACGTGTGGACTTTTTTTCTTGTCATTATTCCTTACACAATACAGCATAGGAACTATTTACCTAGCACTTACATGGTCCTAGGTATTTTAAGTCATCTAGAGATGATTTTAAGTACACAGAAGTTATATATAGGTTACATGGAAATTCTATATATGCTATATAAAGGACTTGAGCATCTACAGACTTTGATATCCCCGAGGGTCCTGAGACCAATCCCCTAGAGATACTAAAGGATGACTGTATTTGAAATTCTAAGAATAATTTCTTAGAATTATTCTAAGAAATTCTAAGAATAATTTCTTTTTGGGGCCCTGAGGATTGAACCCAAAAGCATTCCTCCTGTGAGCTACACCTCCAGCCTTTTTTATTTTTTATTTTGAAGCAGGGTCTCACTAAGTTGCTGAGGGTCTCACTAAGTTGCTGAGGCTGGCCTCAAACCTGGGATTCTCCTGTCTCAGTCTCCCAAGTATTGGGATTAGAGACCCTGTGACTTTGGGTACAGACCTAAAGATCTAACAACTTACTGGTGAGCCCCAGCACTTCTATTTTCTGTTTTATTATTTATTTATTTATTGCAGTATTAGGGACTCAACCTGGGGTGTTCAACCTCTGAGCTAAATCCCAAGTATTTTTTTTTTTGAAACAGGGTCTCACTAAGTTAGCATGTGCTGGCCTCAAATCTGAGACCCTCCTGTCTCAGCCTCCCAAGTATTGAGATCACAAGCTTGCATCACCATGCCTAGCTCAGCATTTCCATTTTTTATGTGACCCTGAGCCTGTCACTTTATCTCTAAGTCCCAATTTTTTTCTTCTTTAAAATGGAAATACGACATGTGCATGGATGAATATATCACTCCAAAGCTCACTATTAGGTATATAACTCCAATGTACCAATAAAAGTTTCTTAAAAAGT
Source organism: Glis glis (assembly GCA_004027185.1). Lineage (NCBI taxonomy): Eukaryota > Metazoa > Chordata > Mammalia > Rodentia > Gliridae > Glis > Glis glis. The sequence continues at coordinate 34,465 of PVJS01000718.1, read as the reverse complement.
AGAACTAGGGCAGAGGGGGTAGCTCAGCGATAGAGCACCTGCCTTGCACTTACATGGCCCCTGCACTGAAATAAATGAAGGAAATAATAACCTGAGAACCTGATGAAAGAGCTTTTCACAGTCAAAATGCTTCATAAATATAAATTGTCATCCACATACAAAATTTTATCATTAATTTACATACCATTATTACTAAATAACATTACTATGTAAGTGTGCCGTTACTATTTTTTTATTTGTGTGTGTGTGTGTGTGCTACTGGGGATTGAACCCAGGGGCATTCTACCTCCGAGCTCTACCCCCGGCCCTATTTTTTATTCTTTATTTTGAAACAGGGTCTCACTAAGTTGCGGAGGGCCTCACTAAGTAGCTGAGGCTGGCTGCGAACCCGGATCCTCCTGTCTCAGCCTCCCAAGTACTGGGATTACAAGCATGCACCACCACGCCTGGCTGTGTCGTTACCATTAATATGAAATCTAGGACGGGCATAGTGGTGCATACCTGTAATCCCAGTACTAGGGAGGCTGAGACAGGAGGGTTCCAGATCTGAGGCTAGCCTTATCAACTTAGTGAGACTCACTAAGAGCTGTGTGCATGTATGTTAACATCAAATAGATATTCATTGTGATGTGAGACTACAATGCACCAATAAAAGTCTGTTAAAAAATTTTTTAAAGGGCTGAGGGTGTAGCTCAGAGGCAGAATACCTTTAGGTTCAATCCCCAGTACCACATACACACACACACACACACACACACACACACACACACAATCCAATGGGGCACAGTAGAGATAGTCACACTGAAGAACCCTGGACACCAATTTGCTGATTATAAGTTATATACAGGATGACTATAATAACTCACTGGGCGAAACAATACCGGATCCCGACTCCATTATGCTTCTGTGCTTCGCCTGGTGGAATTCAAGAACTAGCTTTAGCAAGGCTCTTTCTATTGTAATGAAAGAGATGAATCGCAAATCCCACTGATTGTGTCTCTTGTTACAATAAAGTACTTCTGCCAACCTAGGACCCCAGTCTTGGCCGACTTGGGCTCCCCTTTGCTGGATCCATGCACCCTCCTCCCTCCTGGCCAATGGCAAAGACTCCTGTCTCCTGGCTGCAGTGTCCACACAGGGCTCAGGGTATCTATGGTGGGAGAGTGCTTTCAAGTATTTTTGCGATTGGTAAGTTGTCATCAAAGATCCAGCTTTTGGCCGACCTTCCTCCCCACAATAAAACAGGGTTTCTAAGTGAGAAATCAACTCAGGCGCTTATTAAATGCTAACCACGGAAAATCTTTCAAACATTTTAATCTTGCAACTTTAATCTTTAATGGCTCTAAGATTCTTTGGAAAAGACATCAAAACTTTTGAGTTGTGCATCTAAGATTATGAAAGATATATGAAGAGGAAAAGGGAATAGAGGAAAGGAAGGGAGGATGACTTCGTTCGTTTTTAATTTGAAAAAAGTTGTAGTGTTAAAATGCTACCGCTAAAAAAAAAAAAAAAAAAAAAAGTTCACCCTTTGAGAAATTTCTTTCAAAGTTTGGTCCAACTTTTTGCCCCATGATAGGAGACGATAATGAAGATAGAACGGATAATCCAGGTTTTGTGCTTCAACTTGGGAGAGTCCCACATCACTCAGTAGCATGTTGCTCTGTTTGAACACTTGCCTCCAAGAGCCAGAAATCAATACAAAAGGAAGCAATAATAATAAAAGGGAAGATTGCCACCCCCCATAATAGGGAAAGGTGTGTGAGCGAGAAGAAAGCGCGATACAGGAGCCCATGACAAGTCATGATAAATGGGTCGTTATAAAATTCATGTTTAGGCAGCACCAGGCCGAGGATAATGCCATTCGTCATGGCAACTCTAGGCCACTAATGAGCCCTCATTGCATATTCATGTGCGTGGAGGTTCTTCGCTCCCTCCCACCCTGAGCCGGTGCCTGGAAATATTTCTACCTCGAGCCCAAGCTCAGCCTAGGCCTTCTTCTTCTTCTTCTTTTCTTTTCTTTTTTTTTTTTTTATTTGTTATGTTGCATGTTGCAGCAATTACACTGTAAAAGTGCTGCCCAAGATTGATTGCTCTGATCTGTAGTTCAATTGTAAATTAGAATACACATCCCCCCAGGGACACACGGCCCCTATTTGTGATTAAGAAAAAAGCCCCATAATAGACTAATAGCTAAAGTTCTCTCTCTTTTACTTTCAGGCAATTAGCTTGATGAAATGGCCTCTTTTTGTGTACCCTGGAAGTGTAAACCGATATCATAATGAAGTATATGATGTTTATTCTATTATTTTCACCTTGCCGGCTAGGCAGGAATGCATAAGTAATTGCTGCTTTGTCTAGTACGTTTACTGATTCACAAGTAAACTATTTCTTAAAGATGCAGTGTGTGCTTTCTGAGCTTGAGTTAAGCAACCCCTAACTGGGGGGTTAACCTTCACGCAAAGGACTCTACCCAAGAGGGGAATGAATTCCCCAGGTAGGGCGGCAGCATGACTCTGATATTCAAGAGGTGGCTGGCCACAGGAGCGGCTCGGGAGGGATGGGGTGCAGAGTACAAATGCCAGCACTCACTCAAGAGTACCAGGGCACTGGGGCACTCTGGAAAAGTGTCCCGTGGTGACTTTGTGCCCAGCAAGTGGAGTATGTTGTGTCCTTTATCTCCCTCATTAGTCGTGGATCACATACTCGGTCTCTATAGGGTGAATGAATCTTTTCCTACTCAAAGTTACTTAGTCATCTCTCTCTCTCTCTCTCTCTCTCTCTCTCTCTCCCTCTCTCCCTCTCTCTCTCCCTGGGAATTAAACCCAGGGGCATTCTACCTCTGAGCTACACCCCCAGCCCTAATTTTATTTTTATTTGGAAACAGGGTCTCACTAAGTTGCTGAGACTGGCCTCAAACCTGTGGTCCTCTTGTCACAGCCTCCCAAGTCCTGGGATTGCAGGCATGCGCCACCACACTCAGTTTATTTAGTCATCTTTTAGTGGATTGTACCCCCCACCTCAAAATAAGTCTGATTTTTCCAACTTGATTTCATATGTTTTTATGGCAAGAAAACATTCTTTAGCTTCTCATATATACCTGCTGGATCTTAAAGGACTGACCAGAGAGTCGATGAATCCAGCCGCTTGCAGTCGGTGCCCGATCAAACCATCATGTCATCCACATGCAGTACTTTAATATTTGTCTTCTTTTTGTCTGGGGGAATCTTGAGATTAAATAGAAAAAAATGAGCTCCAAACAGCACAATAGAAAAAAGAAAGAAATAAATAGAAATAGAAGGAAAAAAGAAAAGAAACAAAAATCTAACTTGGTCTAAAATGGTTCAGGATGGGCTATTTATCAGGATGTTAATCACCACACTGATTCTACATTTCATTTCCCCGCCAGGCACGAATAACCCAGTTTGCTTTACCACCAAATACTTCCTAGACTCGTGGTATCTGAAAAAATCTATCCCTATCGTCTTAACATGCATCCTGTTTGAATTTCACTTTTATAGCAAAAGGACCTCAGTAATTTTGAATGGTGAATTCGATGTATATTTTTAAGTTCATTATATCTTGAAATTAATCTTTGAGCTGGTCTTTGATTACCTATAAAATGTGCTTGCACTTAGTTACTCTAGCTACTGACAGGTTAAATAAAACATTTTAAGGAAAGTCTGTTACTGGAAAGAAATCTCTAATGCAAGCAATTTCCAAAAATACCACAAAATGAGCTACCAAGAAATATTTCATGAAAATTCACTTTATACCTTCCTCACTAAAAATCAAAGGTTTTTAATCAGTCTTTATTTTGAAGGCTGACTTTTTAACTCTACAACCTTACACTGAATTATAAGCCTACAACATAATAAGTGTAAATTTTCATTGCTCTTAGACATTTTGGGATGTCTCACCATATTGTCATATTTGGGGTTTTGTTTGTTTGTTTGGTACTGGAGATTGAATCCAGGGGCATTCAACCCTTTTGAACAGGGTCTTACTAGGTTGCCGAGAGTCTCACTAAGTTGCTGAGGCTGTCCTAGAACCTGTGATCCTTCTGTCTCAGCCTCCCAAGTACTGGGATTACAGGTGTGTGCCACCAAACCCAGCTTGCCTTATTTGAAATATGCCATTGGAAGCTTTCAAATGACATTGAGTTTGAGAAGTTCCCCTGCATTCCCTGACATCCCCTGTCACACTTTTTCAAAGTATATTTATTCTATGTAGAATGTAAAAACATTGATCTTATAGAAGTAGAGTGTAGCAAGGCATGGTGGTGCACACCTGTAATCCCAGCAACTTGGGAGGCTGAGGGAGGAGGAGTGCAGGCTCAAGGCCAGCCTTGGCAACTTGGTGAGAACCTGTCTCAAAATAAAAAATAAAAAGGATTGGGGATGTAGCTCACTGGTAGAGCACTTGCCTAGCATGATGAGGCCCTAGGTTCAATCCCCATTACTGCAAAAGAAAAAAGGTAGAGAATAGAAGAGTGGTTAGCAGAGGCTGGGAGGGGAGTATTGAAGAGATTAGTCAATGGGTAAAAAAGTACTGTTAGACAGAAGGAATAAGTTCAGGTGTTCTGTTACACAGTGGATGACTATAGGTAACAATAATAAACTGTGTATTTTGAAATGGCTAGAAGAAAGGATTTTGAATATTCTCACCACAAAGAAATGATAGATGTTTGAGGTGGCAGATAAATTAGTCACCTTGATTTGATCATTACATACTGTATTCATGTTTCAAAACATCACATTGTATACTATACATGTATATACTTCTTAGGTGTCGATTAAAAATAAAATAAGCCAGGCGTGGTGATGCATGCCTATAACCCCAGTACTTGGGAGGGCGAGAGGAGGATCGCAGGCTCAAGGCCAGCCCCAGCAACTTAGCGAGGCCCTCAGCAACTTAGCAGGACTGTGTTTCAAACTAAAATAAGGCTGGGAGTATAGCTCGGAGGTAGAATGCCCCTGGGTTCAATCTCTATATCGCAAAAATAAAAATAAAACTTAAAAAGAGTATACTTATTCTGTAATATTAATGCCTCATGTTAGTAATATTTTAATTTCTTCATGTAAATTGCCCTATGTAAATAATTCTAGGATATCAAAGAGCTAAACAATTTTTATACTTTTTATTGGTGCATTGTAATTATACGTCATACTGAGTCATAGAGCGATAGGAATATGCATGCACATTTACCCTGTGTTAATAGTTCTAGTATATCAAAAATCTAAACAATTTTATGATTGCCCCAAAGTTACTGGGGAGAAACTGAGGCTGAGAGCTGTTATATGACTGACCCAAAGTCAGCATTAGTAAATGCAAAGTTGAGCATTGTGCCCAGGGTTGTAAATCCAAATTTTGAGCTCATTCTAGGATGTTCTGCTGCCTCCTCCCCAGCTACACATTCACCACTGACAGAAGCCCTCCAGAATCTCACAGCTCTAAATGTAAACAAGAAACAAGCCTTGTGATCTTCATTTACCTCTGGGAGAAATTAACAAGTAGGTTTAAAGACACACACACACACACACACACACACACACACACACACACACGATAAAACCTCAGAAGGAAACTCATGGAATTCACACTGCAGTGTTACCTACCCACCTAAAGTTAAGGTAGAAAAATCTATGTTCTAGCTACAAATTGAAGCCATTATCTAGATAATTCAATGTGGAGGGTCAAAGGGATGGTATTCCTTTCATAGTCCCTGAACTGAATGTTCCAAGAGACGTGAATTTCTATGTCCAGAGATTCGGTGGAATCTTGTCACCTAACATCTCTGCAGGTCTCAGCACATGTCATTTCCTCAGCCCACTTTTGCCCATGTCACCTACTCCGTCTAACTCACTCAACCCTCGCCACCAATACAGACTCAGCTCAAAGAGCACTTAATGAGACCCCGTCATCCCAGTAATGGCCTCTCCTTTCTGTAAACCAGCGAAAACAGGATGTGGGTCTAGAATCCAGCAGACAGAGACTCTTTCCAGGGTGCGCTGGACCTGTCTGCTAAGGTATCGCCCATGCTCAAGCCCCCTTGTATGTCAAAGATCCGTGCTTGTAACTCTTAGCAAAACAGCTTTGGGCTTTTCTTTGCAAAGAACCAGGCACCATATCAACCAGAGATGGTCACATGACACATGGTCCCTTCTTTGTTGGAGTGGCCCCAAGATGACAGCCTGCATCAGATAAGACACTCAAATCAGAAGCCACTGGAATCGACAGAATCAGGTTGACCATGATCTCTGGTGACAAATGACAGCCGCCGGAACTTGCACAAGAGAAAACCCAGAAGTAAGTCCAAAATGAATGAGCCCACAACAGTATGTAAACACTTCCAAATCTCAGATGTAGCATCAACCTAAACTTACAGACAAAATGAGGGTATATGTCATCATTTCTACTCATTCATTCAACAAATACTTATTAAGCCTTGAGGAGAACATCATAAAATGGACATCATTCTTCTCCTCCTGGAACTTATAATTTAATAGAGGAGACAAGTATTCTATGATCACACCAATTAATATAAAATAGCATACTCTAGGCCAGGTATGGTGGCACATGCCTGTAATCCCAGTACTTGGGAGGCTGAGACAAGAGGATCGCAGATTCGAGGCCAACCCCAGCAACTTAGCAAGACCCTCAGCAACTTAGCAAGACCCTCAGCAACTTAGCGAGACCCTGTTTCAAAATAATATTGTTTTAATAAAAGGGCTGGGGGTAGAATTTGGGGGTAGAATGACCCTGGGTTTAATCCCCAGTACCAAAAAATAGAATAAAATGAAAAAGTACACATACTCTCCTACGTGTATGAAGTATGTCCAGCTAAAGTGGGATTCATCATGGAGACGTGATATACACAAGAGTGTCAATATAGAAGATCTTGCAGTAGAAGCTTGAAGAATGAGGTTATAGATGAAGGTATCGAGAACAGGAAAGTATTTCTGGAAATAGCATTTGTAAAAGTTCAGAGGGAAGAAACAGCCCTGCAAGTTAAAGGAAAATTAAACAGGCCAGCACTGTTGGGCCACCAGGACCCAATGGTAGAATGGAATGTGACGAGGCCGAGGTAAGGACATAAATGCTCAGGGCCACACCATGTAGGGCCTTGTAGACTGTCCTCTTAGGCAGGGATTTGGGGTGCCACCTTAGGTCCAATGCAAAGCAACTGGAAGTTCTAAGCAGTAAAGGCATATGATCCAGTCTAGAGCAGCCTACAGGATAATAGTGCTGTCCCCTTTTGAAAAGAAACCTGAATTTATCAGGAAACAAACATAACAGCAGTTTTTTTCCAACTCTAGCTACCAAACAAGCTCAAGGGATCCGCATCCCCTCTAGTGCTGGAAAACAGACCCCACTCCATCCCAGGTCATGTGTGAGCCCGCCCAGGCCTGCCGGCATGAGTGGGAAAGATCTGTCATCAGGAATGATATCAAAGAGCTTTTGAGTTGATTTTAACAAGCAACCACCAATCTCATGATAGCAGGCCATTTGCTGAAACATAGATCCTAGAGGTGCAACACAGGGTCTTGCGAAGTGGAGTGGGAGGCAGGTCCAAAGTCCCATAAGTACTTGTAATGCAACATCTTAAGCTGCCAACCTTGACCCACATGCACATGCCTGAGTCCCTTTCCTCTACCCCTAGACCTGGTCAGCGGGCACACTCAGATCACAGCTCCCTGCTAGAGCCTGCTGCGGTCCTTGTTAGCGGTCTCATCTCCTCTACTAGGCAGTGAGCTCTACAGGAGAGTAAAAGCATGCATTGCACTGGCCACTTTATCCCCACAGTCTGGTACAGTGCCTGCACCTGGAGGCACTAACAATGTCACTTTGTGTCATCCGCGCCACCTTACGAAACCCTCTGTGTTGTCACTGTGGGGTGTCTTTCTATCTCCTCCTGTGAGTCCTTTGAGGGCAGAGTTCGTGTCTCCATCTTTGCACCTCCAGCTTATCAAAGGGGCTGGCTCACAGTTGGTCCTTAACATAGGGTTGATTCATTTATTTGTTCATTAATAGATAGATAAAGCAATTAAGAATAAAGGAACTCCGATAATACAACCAGCTCTACATCCTTGTTAGTCAACACAAGATGCATAAAACCATGGCGTCTGTCGTCTGAGAATCACGCACAGCATCGATATTCATCAGTGAGAGATGCTTCCTCAATACTGGTATACTGAGGCTGGGGTGGGGCTCAATGGTAGAGCTCTTGCCTAGCATGTGCGAGGCCCTGGGTTCAATGCCCAGCACCCCCAAAATTTAAAATTGCTGGTGTTTTATTCATTTCTACATAATAATGTATACCCAGAAAAGAGTACACATAAAAACCACTGGAGCCTGAATAAGATCAGACTGAGTTTCCTTCTTTTGACAATGTACTATAGTTAAGTAAGATGCTATCTTCAGGGGAAACCAGATGAAGAGTTCAAAGGGATCTCTCTGAATTTTGTTTTCAGAATTTCTCATAATCCTTAAACTATTTAAAAATAAAATATAACTTTTAACACACATTTTTATTTTTATGTTTCTACTTTTTTATTTTTATACTTTTTACTTTTCTAGATGTTTCTAGGCTAGCTAAGAAAAATAGTGATAATTAAATGATGTTATCGTGTATTATGTGGCACACAGGAAAGGTAGTCCCCTAATTCTAAGCACTGGTCTTTCTGGCTGGCTGAGTTGGTGTTTAAATATGGTGGGAGAGGACTGAGGATGTAGCTTAGTGGTAGAGTGCTTGCTTAGCATGCATGAGGCCCTGGGTTTGATTTTCAGTACTATAAGAAAATACACACACACACACACACACACACACACACACACAACATACACCACACCACTGAGAGAGGAGACAATGTATAATCTTGGCCTGATCCAAACATATCCTCAAAATGATGTTTTCATAAGCAAAGCACCAAGAGCTATTATCTTCCCTTTTCCTTTTATCCTAATTCAGGTCAACAACAGACATTTCTGTGCCCCTCTGTAAATTCTAGGAGGCAATTATAAGCTACAGGGATCTGTAAGCAAAAAAAAAAAAATCACAAGCAGGCAGAATGTCTTTAAATTGCTTTCTACCTGGCATTAGTCTTTAAAAAATAATGCCAGCTAGGTATAGTGGCACACACCTGGAATCTCAGTACTTAGGAGGTTGAGACAGGAGAATCACAGGTTCGAGGCCAGCCTCAGAAATTTAGCGAGCTCCTTAACAACTTAGTGACACCCTGTTTTAAAATTAAAAAATAGAAAGGGCTAGGGGTGTGGCTTAGAGGTAGAATGCCCCTGGGTTCAGTTCCTAGTACCAAAATAAAATAGTGCCAATTTTAGAAAGATGCGTTTTATTTTAATATGCTTTTATTGGTGCATTATAGTCTCACATCAGAGACATTTTAAATGAATAAGGTTGATGAGCTGGGGCTGTAGCTTAGTGGTAGAATACTTGCCTAACATGCACGAGGCTCTGGGTTTGGTCCCCAGCACTGTAAAAAAAATTAGTTAATTAAATAGGGTTGATGTTCCCACTCCAACAGTATTGCTGGAATTTTTAAATGACATGTTCCAGAGCCCATTGTTCACATGAAGAACAATGTGGGTCATCGTGTCAAAAATCTGAAGCAGGTTGGGCAACCTTTTCTACTATCTGGCAGATCTGAAAGCCACCAGCAAGTAATCCATGGGCACGCAGATCAAGGTAAATTTTTAATATATCTTAAACATATAAATTCAACAAGGACTCCCTTAGCATCAAGAGCTACAATTTCCAACACTATCCAGTTAATAAACTTCCTGTAATCAATAGGCTGAAAATTATTTAAAAACCCTATAATATGATAAATATCAGGTTAAATTAAAAAATGAATGGCATGCCTCCATTTTCTTAATTTTTTCCCCTAGAGCCTACAAACTCTTTAGTTAGTATATCTAAGAAGAGGACATGCTCAGAACTCCCGCAGTGTTGTGATAACCTATGTAAATCAAGCTCAGCTCCAGCTGGGGCAGGGCAGCTGCATCTTACACACCCACCGGCTGGTCCAGAAGATGTTCTGAAGGATACGGGATGATAACTGAGTGCAGGAACGGAACACCTCTGCTTGCTAGAAAGGCTCACGAGGGAAGGGCATCCAACTCTGTTTCTTCAGGGGAGTACCCATGAGCTGTAAAGACAGAGTATCACTTAGTAAAGGAAAGCAAGGGACTATGATGGAGCTCAGCGATTGAGTGATTGGATTACATAATATGCAGGAGGCCTGGGTTCAATCCCAGCATTGCAAAAATAAAAATACATAAAATACATGCAAGCATTATTTTTACTCTTTGGCTTATTGATTTACTGAATCAAAGAAAGAAACTAAATTATCTCTAGTTCTGTCTGAACTGGGAGATTTCATGCACACAATTGCTTGTGCAGCAGGAATGAAACTTGAGTCCTGCTTTTAAAAAATTATCTCAGAAAAGCTGGGCTTGGTGCATGTCTGTAATCTCAGTACTTGGGAGACTGAGACAGGGAGATTGTAGATTCCAGGCCAGCCTCAGTAACCTACCAAGACTCTCAGCAACCTAGGGAGATCCCAACTTTCTTCAGAAATGTGTTTATTTCTATTTCCATACCAACTGATGAGAGCCCGCCCCCTGCTTTTTTTTTTCTTTCGTAACTATTTTATTTTTTAAAAATACAGATTGAGATAAGAAGTCACAGTGCCGGGAATGTGCGCAGGATCCGTGTGTGTGCGCGCACATGCAAGTGTGTGGGTTTTCTTTAAGAAAATGAAACGAACCAGAAAATAAGCCCTTAACAGTAACCTAAGAAATAAAACAAAATCATTTACAACACATGGGATTGTAGCAGGATATGTCAAGATTAGATGGTTTAAGGGAGCGGTCCTGAATGTGGAAGCAATTATAATGAAATTCATGACTCATTAGCAAACATTTCGCATTGTGTTTCTCATTTCTGGGTCAATGTTACTAGGAAATATAGACTTAAGATTGAGATGTCTCATTGACTTCAGGGCTGGGTTATAGATAGTTGGACCATAGCATGAGAGGAAGCGAAGACATTAGGGTTCACTTCTCAGATGTAGGCAATTTGGACTTTCAGGTAAATATGGAAACCTAACTTCAAAAATGCATTGGGAGGCATTAAGTGGGCGATGGAAGGGCTGTCGGTAAATGTTAAGGAAGAATTACACGGTGCAAACGTGTACTGGCGGATGTCGGTGGGGATTTCGCCTGCTGGCTGCTTGGTATGCAAACGGCTTGGTGAACTCCAGTACCCAATACTGTATGTAATGGGAACCAGATGTCGAACAGAGAGAGAAAAATATTTTATAGCCATAAATGTGACATTGACTCTTAAAGGGTTTGCCGTTTTTTAAACAACTTCCCAGTCTCACTTTCCCTCATATCTTAAAAGAGTTCCAAGTAGATGTGCAAGGAAATTATCTTCATATTTTAAAAGAAGAAACAAAAAGTATTTAACTAGCCACTGACTTCTAAAATGCACGCATGAGGAGAAACGATCGGAAAAAGATAATTTTGGAATCCATTCATTGCCAAGGCACTGTGCTCAGCAGTGCAGATATATATGTGAAGGCAAATAAAGCATAAATCCTCCTGCCCTTAAGGAACTCAAAATATAGTCGATGTGATAAGGTGCACACAGCTGTTTGGGGACAGGGCACAGCCAGACCTGGAAAAGAGGCGCACGGTGTGCTTTGAGAACTCAGAGGAGGAAGAAGAAACCCCATGGCTGGTATGCTCCAAGAAGGTAGACCCCGTGACTCATCCCGCTCGCTGTCCCCACACCTGCCCCCTCACACTGGCACGAAGCTGCCCTCACAAAGGACCCCCTGCTCTCTCGCACCGCCACGCCTGTGGTCTCCAGCATCCCTGCTCTCTCAGCCTCCCTGCACTCGCTCCCACGACAGCCCCATCTTTGCGGCCCCCAACTTTGGCTGTTCCAAAGCAGTGACCCGTGCAGAAAGCAGAGCACCTAATGCTGAAGTTGCAAACTCTGCCATCAGGCCTCGGGCTCCACGTCCAGCTTTGCCAGTTACTGATTGTGACCTTGGGGACATCACTGAACCCACCTGCCCTCTACCTGCGCTTTCTCGTCCTGAACAGTGCATGTCTCGTGTGCTTGGAGTCGGGATTTAGTGAGGCCCTGCACACAAGGTGCTTTGCACAATGCCAATATGGATTTGGGGCATTGTTAGAAATTCTCTTAGCTGTTATCCTAGCAATCATCCAGTCTAGTTCTCATTGGATAAAATCTAAAGCCTTTATTTCGGCATGTCAGGCTGCTCATGAGCCGGTGCTTGTATGCGTCTCCAATTCTCACTCTGGGTCTCTTCTCTCAAATGCCAAACACCTTTGCCATCATTGTCTGCTTGTCCAAGGGGCCTTCTCTGCTCAAACCCAGCCACACCCTTGCCTGGGCTGGTGCAGCTGCCATAGGCGCTGCACCATCTGCCTATCTTTATAACAAATTCTAGCAGGTCATCCTGCAGGCGCCCCCTCTAGATCTTTCTGAGCCTTCTCTGACACCCTGTGAAAAACAAAGGCCTCCTTCCACAAAGCTATGGCCATAAACTCACACAGATAGCATCAATAAGTGAAATGATACAGGTTGGAAAGTAGGGAGTGGCAGCGACCATAGTTAAATAGAAAAACTCAGCCGGGCATGGTGGTGCACGCTTGTAATCCCAGTACTTGGGAGACTGAGATAGGAGGTTCATTGCAGGTTTGTAGCCAGCCTCAGCTACTTAGTAAGGCCCTCCGCAACTTAGTGATTCCCTGTTTCAAAATAAAGAATAAAAAATAGGGCTGGGGGTATAGCTCGGAGGTAGAATGCCCCTGCGTTTGAGCCCCAGTATCAAAAAAAGAAAAACTCATTCCTGGCTACCAACTCAGCCTCTCTTCACGGTTGCCATGGTAGAATGAGGTCTCAGTATTGCCAATCCTTCTATTTTTCCAAGGTAAATATGAATTTTTACCTAGAAATCTCCAGATGCTCATTGTTGGAAACAAAAAAAATGATCTATAACTTTGGACCAAATAAAACAAAACCCCTGGAGACCAGATGGCTGACTGAGCAGATCTCAGTTCATGAAGGGCTTACTTCCGAAATTTCCTGATAGGTGCACAACTCTGTACTAGTAAATTTACCTTTGTTCTACAATTATCTGCACATCTATTTTTCCAATGGACTATGCTCCTCGAGGACAAGTACCTTGTTGGGCTATCTTTTTTTTTTTTTGTATTGGGGATTGAACTCAGGGGGATTCTTCCTTCAAGCTACACCCTCAGCCCTTTTTAATTTTTACTTTGAAACAGGGTCTCGCTAAATTGCTGAGGGTCTTGCTAAGTTGCTGAGGCTGGCCTTGAACCTGTGATCCTTCTGTCTCTGCCTCCCAAGTACTGGAATTACAGGTAAGAGCCACCATGTCCCACTCGGGTTATCTTTCTCTTCCCAAAGCACTCACTTCAATGATTGGTTCTAAGGCACATCTCACAAATTCCATATTAATATATTTTTTCCAACTCTTGGAGCCAGGGTATAGTCCAAAGATGGAAGGTCATTCCAGACAGGTCAGACAATAAAAATGTTCATATTTCTAACATCCTTATTTCCAAAGTAGAAAGATTCCATAGATATTATAAGCCTTAGTCAATATCTAACTGCCTTAGAACCAGCTCATACTCTTTCTTCAATGGCTGCAAAGCCCACACCTGAGTCAGCTCTCAAAATGTAACCCTAGCCGGCCATGGTGGCGCACGCTTGTAACCTCAGTACTTGGGAGGCTGAGACAGGAGGATCGCAGGTTCATGGCCAGTCTTAGCTACTTAGTGAGGCCCTCCACAACTTAGTGAGACCCTGTTTCAAAATAAAGAATAAAAAAATATGGCTGGGTATGTAGCTCAATATTTCAACTTCTGGGCATTTAGAACAAGGCATAATCGTGCACAAATATTCAGCTCTCAGGATGCTCACTGCAGTGCTGGTTATCATGTTGATAATAGTTCCATAAGCAAAGATAGAGGGCTGGTTTATGGTTATCACTAATGATCACTGAAATCTACTGAACCCTTATTTCTGTGACAAATAATGTGCTGGGAACTTTAAGATTCATTGTATAATGTAACCTTGTGGTTTACCATTTTAGAGTTGAAGAAGCTAAGACATAGGGTATTTAAATAATTCGTTCAAATCATCCAGTGTTTGAATTCAGCACTATTTAACACCAGAGCTCAAGCTTGGCCCATTATTTGGACTTTTCCCATAAATAAACATCCACAGTAGTCATTTTCAGGTGTCAAAATTATAATCAGGGAGAGTATGGAATATTATTCAGTAAGAAAAACAGTTTAGCTGGGTGTGGTGGCACACGCCTATAATCTCAGTACTTGGGAGGCTAAGACAGGAGGATCGCAGGTTCAATACCAGCCTCAGCAACTTAGCAAGACTCTCAGCAACCTAGAATGCCCCTGGCTTCAATCCCTAGCACCAAAAAAAAAAAAGCAGCTTATACAACAGGGGCATCTAACACAGGATTATGAGTTGGAAATGTCAGAATCTCAAAGACAATGCTCTATTAAAGACAGATATGAAGTGAGGATATAAGGCTATCCTACAAAAATTCACTGTAGGAATTAGTGTCAGGGTGTTAGGAGTCTCAGCTGTCCCTATAACTCCACCATCTCCTCCTCTGCTGCTCACTGCCCCCTCTCCTCATCGCTTACAAACCACCTTCCCCAGGAAAGCTTGAAGTCCTTAATAGTCCACCTCCATGCAATATTCTAGATCTAGTCCCAGATACCATCTGATACAATCTCAAGGAAAGAGCAGATACTAGCCCAGCTGGGGCCAGATGTCCAGCCCTGTTCCAGTCCCTGGAGCCAGAGACTAGGGTGCCATGCAGGCGGTAGAGAAAGCAGCCAGGGGCTTAGAAGGAAGTATGGACCATCTAACTAGTGATATTCTTTTTGACCATAATAACCATCAATATAGATGGGGGGGGAAGAGAAGGAGCCACATCCAGGTATTAACAAA
This sequence comes from Glis glis, assembly GCA_004027185.1. Classification (NCBI taxonomy): domain Eukaryota; kingdom Metazoa; phylum Chordata; class Mammalia; order Rodentia; family Gliridae; genus Glis; species Glis glis. The sequence continues at coordinate 19,401 of PVJS01000718.1, read as the reverse complement.
GTTTCTATCGATCGGTGTTTGTTTTATGTTTGCTTCTCTGTGTGTTCCGAATTTTCTCTAGCAGATGCATATCACTTTTATACTAGGAGGAGAAAAGAAACGTAGCCCACACGAGGATTAAAAAGTGGATTCCACAGCGGGTGGTATTTGGAGACTAAAGGCCCAGATGAAGAGAAGTATTTTTAGTGAGGATGGAATGTGGGAAGAACTTACCCAAGAAAGGTGAGCAGCCTCACAGCAAGGCTCACCTGAAAGTCCTGGGGCTGGAGCAAGGAGACATCAACGTTGTGTCTGACAGAGGTTCTGGGCACTGCATGCTCCAGGCCCGACGTCCTGTGCCTCTGTGCAGGGCAATCAGCTCCTGGGATAAGACATATCAGAATGGAAAGAAAGGCATGAGCCACATGGAATACAAGATTGGATCCTAGGAGGCCAGAGACAGTGGTACAAAAGAGGAGACCAGCCAGCGTGGTGGTGCATGCCTGAGACAGGAGGCTGAGACAGGAGGATCGCAGGTGTGAGGCCAGCCTCAGAAACTTACAAGGCCCTCAGCAACTTAGTGAGGCCCTGGTTCAAAATAAAAATAAAAAGGGGCTGCAAGTGTCGCTTGGAGGTACAATGACCCTGGATTCAATCCCCAGAAATATGAAAAAATAAATAAAAAGAAGAGACAATCAAAATGAAAATATATGTTTCAAGCAATTAACTGAGGAATGAGACATGAGAAATTCATTGATCTGAAGGGAAAAAAAGACAATGGAGTAGTGAAGAAGTAGGGAAGGGAGTGGAAGGTTAGACTTTCTCATGACCGAAAGGATATAGTCGTAACCAAGGGACACGAAGCTCTGTGGACGAGTCGAGGGCCACAGCAGAATAATAGAGGCAAAAGAAAGAACAGGTGGGCTGGGTAAGTGGCGCACAGTACTGTAATCCCAAGTACTGTGATCCCAGTGTTCGGGAGGCTAAGACAGGAGGATCACTGGTTCGAGGACAGCCATGGCAACTTGGTTAGACCCTCTGCAACTTAGCGAGACCCTATTTCAAAATAAAAAATAAAAAAGGACTGGGGGTGTTGCTCAGAGGTAGAATGCCCCTGGGTTCAATACTGTACTGAGTATCAAACAACAACAACAACAACAATAATAATAATAATAATAATAATAAATTAAATTAAAAAATAAGAAGGAGCTGGGCGTGGTGGCGCACACTTGTAATCCCAGTACTTGGGAGGCTGAGACAGGAGGATCGCAGGTTCGTGGCTAGCCTCAGCAACTTAGCAAGGCCCTCCACAATTTAGTGAGACCCCATTTCAAAAATAGGGTTGGGGGTGTAGCCCAGAAGTAGAATGCCTCTGAATTCAATCCCCAGTGCCACAAAAAAAAAAGAGAGAGAGAGAGAGAGAGACAGAGAGAAAGACAGAAAGAGAGAGAGAGAATTTTAGACACTGTGTCACTGCGTCCTGCTGGCCTTCGACGCTCTGCAATGATAAGTGGCCACCAGTGTTCCCCTCACTCTGCTGGTGAGCTCTCAGCCCATTCATCTGTACCCTGCTTGACACCCCCTCTTTCATCATCTTTGTTACTTTCTGCCGAGTACCTAGTGGTCTGTGATAGCGCCAATTCAGTGGAAACTGTGGAAGGTTGGGTACTGGGAGCAGCTGACATCATGACTGGACATTGTCACAGTTTTAAGTCACGCCCACAAATTCTCAAACGATCCTCAAATCCAGAGAAGATACCTCCGTGCCTTCCTCCGGAGACAGAGCTGACCTTAGTGATTGGTGGCCCAATAGAGGATGTGACGTAGCAGGCCAAAAAAGGAAGATTCGGCTGGTACCCTGTTCTCCTGGAACACTCATCTTCGGAGCCCTGGGAGCAAGGAGGAGATGCGTAAGGAGGTGCCGGCCATGTGGAATGACACTGTGCCAAGGCGACAGCAAGGACTCACAAGTGAGGGAGCCTCAGAGATGACCCAGCCCCAGCCAGCATCAGACCTCATCCCCATGAGAGACCACAAGACAGCCACCAGCTGGTCCCAGTCGGCACCCAGAACCATGATGGACCATGGCGGAATAGCCGCCGTGGCTCAGTTGGTAAACTTTAAGGTGATCTGTCACACAGACAGATAGCTGGAGTGGACATAGTTGGTTCCCAATAAATATCAGACTTATTTCAATAGCAGATAAGGGAAGGTAACAGTGTGTCTCCATTTTTATCTTATTCTCCATTCTTTTCTGTTCTTTCGTCAGGCTCGCTCTCTCTCTCTCTCTCTCTCTCTCTGTCTCTCTCTCTCTCCCTCCCTTTCTCCCTCCCTCCTTTTCCAAATCCAGAGTTCTCCACTTTGTTATAGCCAGGAGAACTGGAGAAGTAAATGACCATCCAGAGATCCAGGGCTCTCTCTATCTCTCTAAATGGCTTCTCTTTGGGCATAAAAAATTCCTTAAAAAAAAAGTCCCATTTCCCTGTTCTTTACTAACTCTATTCCTCCTTCCTGCATGATCTTCAAGTCTTCGGTGTACCTCTTAAGTTGTAAAACTAAGAACAAGACACCCTAGCCCAGTGATGCTCTTGGCTCGCAGGTTCCCCTCATCTGGAAGCACTGTTATTTTTGGCGACCTTTGGATCTTCCCGTCATCGCTGTTCCGCTCCTCTGCGGCAGGAGCCCGGCCTCCCTTCCCCGGGCAGCACAGGGGGTCTGCAGAGAGCAGCTGCACTGGGAGCTGGATGGGGGAGAGAGCAGGCAGGGTGATCAGAGGAGTCGCTGTGAGATCATAGCTTCCCGCGCAGCAGTGTGGGTGGGAAGGCTCAGATACCGGCCTGGTGCAGAGACAGTGACTCCTACAACCGTCACTAAGCAGCTGATCATGCACAGAGGCTGAGAGATGCACAGAAACTGGACCAGCAATTTCCCTGCATCCCTTATGTGGAAGGGCATCCATGTCATCTACGCTGCCCCAAGGGGTAGCCTGGGCCACCACTATGGACTGTCAGCCCTTGACAAGCCAACGTGGGCACGCAGCACCAGATCCACGCCCGTGGACAGAATCCTAGATGAGCCCAGAACTGCACTGCAGAAAAAGAAAGAAGCCACCTTCAGGAAATGGCACACAGGTCGCTGAAAGGACCGCGTGCAGGGTTGGCCGGTCACGCTAGCCACAGGCAAAGCAATATCATCTCAGGTCAAGGAGGAAGCCCCACAGCCAAAAATAGCTGCCTCTCCCAGTTGCCGCCACATCTAAAATTATACCATCGAAGATTCGTTTCTTTGTGCACCTCACCTTAGCAGGGGGCGGGTCTGGGGAGGACCCAAGAAATGTCTTCACCTTAAGGTGCAAAAAGCCTGACAGCTCCGCAGAGTTATTTGGGGGCAGGAGAGGAGGGAGGTGTTGAAAGGGCAGGAACCAGGCAGAGGCCATGCTGGCGAGGCACAGCAAAGGCGCTTCTCCTATTTCAGAGTCTCACTCCGAAGGAGTCTAACTGGCAGCCACATCCTAAAACCCAGGCTCGAGCAACCTGCCAGCAAATTTGAACCATGCATGCAAACAATGCTAATCATTTATTTTTTGAAATGCCTTTATGATATATCACCATGCAGAGCTGTACACGCCTCTATTTTCAAATTTCCTAAACAGAAATATATATAATACATAATATATTATATGTATTAGTATTAAATATGTATAATATATATATTAGGGGCAATTAAAAAGAATAACTTTTAAGAGGCAATGTGAAGAAATGTATACGCCTACCATACTGGAACGCAGGGGAATCAGGTTAAGCACAGGGAATCAGGCTATGTCAGCCAAATCCTTTGTTTCTTGGGGAGGATTTGCTTAGACCCACAGGCAAGGACTCTGTCTTTATATAGTTTGATCTGACCCCAGAAGATTAAAATGGAATATGAAAATAAAAGCAAGCAATCTGCCAGGAGTGGTGGCCCACACTTGTAATCCCAGTACTTGGGAGGCGGAGACCGGAGGATCCGGGTTCGCAGCCAGCCTCAGCTACTTAGTGAGGCCCTCCGTAACTTCATGAGACCCGGTTTCAAAATAAAGTATAAAAAATAGGGCCATGGATGTAGCTCAGAGGTAAAACACCCCTGCGTTTAATCCCTGGTACCACAAAAAAAAAAAGCAAGCAATCACTATTTTGTGTGTGTGTGTGTGGTACTGAGGATTGAACCCAGGGGTCTTCTCTCTCTGAGCTACACCCTCAGCCCTATTTTTTATTCTTTATTTTGAAACAGGGTCTCACTAGGTTGTGGAGGGCCTCACTAAGTAGCTGAGGTTGACCGCGAACCTGTGATCCTCCTGTCCCAGCCTCCCAAGTACCAGGATTACAAGCGTGCGCCACCACGGCCAGCTCAAACAATCACTCTTTGAAATCCATATCCAGCCCACTGTATTAACAAGCAACTTCTCCATCTCATTCCATTCTTATGAAATAGGCAAAGCCAGGCGTGATGGTGCACTCCTACAATCCCAGTAGTTGGGAGGCTGAGATTACAAGTTCGAGGACAGCCTCAGCAACTTAGTGAGACCTTGTTTCAATATAAAAAATAAAAAGGGCTGGGAGTGTCACTTGGAGGTAGAATGTCCCTGGGTTCAATTCCCAGTACCCCCCTCAAAAAAAAGAAAAAGGAAAGGAAAGAGAAGTAGGCAAAACTTTCAGGAAGATAAGTCCCCCCTGCTTCGGGCTCCTCTCAGGCAGAAGGCTCGATCCCTGGATGCCATTGGTGGACTTTTGGTGGAGGCAGGAATAACAGAGAAAACTGAGAAAACATTGATGGGAGAAAGGAAAGAAGGAAAGGCCAAAGTGCCAAGTGCTGAGAACATCTCGTTCCTACAAGAATAACCAATAGCTCCATCACATTTGGCAGCTTATAAAGAACCTCCACATAACGTTACCTCCAGCTCTCCAGCCCCATGAGGGAAGGAAGTCAGACTTCCATGTGTATAAAGGAGGGTACTTTGGATAACAGCAATGAGGTGACCTGTCCAGGGTCGTGCAGCTGGTTACCGGGAAACACAATCAGGTCTTGAAACCTGAGCCTCACTAACTAAAACCTCTGCATTTTCCTAATCTGACAGTATTTGGAGTTGTGCAATGTTTCTTGCACAATGGGAGTGCAAGAAGTGTTACTCCCGGATCTACTGAGTCACTTAGTGGATGGTTTCTGTGTTAAGACTTTCCTTCTCAACCTTGACTCACTCACACCCCCAACAAGTCCTGAATGGGCCTCAACCGCTGCTGGGCATTGTCCCTGGAGCGGCCTCACCTCTGCAGAGACTTCACGCAGATGACGCATCGGTGGCCGATCTCCACTGCTCTCTTTGCAGAAAGCCACTCCCTGACCGCACGCACAATCCAACGTGGCCCCTGGAGTCCTTTCCCCGTCCCCGTTTTAATTTTCCCATAATGCACTCATCTCTTGGTATGGGGGGGGGGATTGTTCCAGAACTAACATCCCCCCCATGGACACCCAGATCTGAGGATGCTCAAGTCCTCTTATGTAAAATGCATACAATTTGCATAGAACCTATGCAAATTCCTCCCCAATACTTTTAAATCACCTTGAGATTACTTATAAAATCTAATGGAAGGTAAATGCTATGCAAATAATTATTACACTGTCTTGTTAGAGAATAATAACAAGAAAGAGCCGGTCTTAGTAGCACATGACTAACCATAATCCCAGTGCTTGGGAGGCTGAGACAGGAGGATTGCGGGTACAAAACCAGCCTCAGCAATTTAGCGAGACTCTCAGCAACCTAACAAGATCCTGTTTCGATAAATAAATAAATAAATAAAGGCTGGAAGTATATAGCTCAGGGAGAGAATGTCCCTGGATTCAATTCCCAGTACCAAAATAAATAAATAAATAAGTAAACAAAAATGTTTTAAAATGACAAGAAATGAAGCTTGGTTGAATCCAAGGCTACAGATCCCATGGACACGGCAGGCTGATTGTACTTAGTAGCATGTGAAACCGTGTCATTTATTTATTTATTCACTGTTTTGCTGCCTGGCTCCCTCTCTTAAAAACTAGGTTCCGCCGGGCGTGGTGGCGCACGCTTGTAATCCCAGTACTTTGGGAGGCGGAGACCGGAGGATCCGGGTTCGCGGCCAGCCTCAGTTCTCTCTCTCTCCTTGCCTCTCTCTCTCTCTCTCTCCCTCTCTCTACTTAGTGAGGCCCTCCGCAACTTCGTGAGACCCGGTTTCAAAATAAAGTCTAAAAAATAGGGCCAGGGGTGTAGCGCGGAGGTAGAATGCCCCTGGGTTCAATCCCCGGTACCGCAAAAAAATAAATAAATAAATAAATAAAAAATTAGATTCCCTTCAAACAAGGACCCAGGCTAACTCAAGGCTGTCTTCCCCAGATTAAAACAGTCCCTTCACACAGACATGCTCAGTAAATCTTTGTCTAATACATGACTTTGATTATCAAAAGGAGAGCTTTTTTTTCCGGTGCCTACTGTGTGTCCAAAGTAGTGCGAAATAACTTATTTAATCAAGGTGTGTGTGTGTGTGTGTGTGTGTGTGTGTGTGTGTGTGTGTGTGTTTAATTTTTTATTTTGAAACAGGGTCTCACTAAGTTGATGAGGGTCTTGCTAAACTGCTGAGGCTGGCCTCGAACCTGCTACCTTCCTGTCTCAGCCTCCCAAATACTGGGATTTACAGGCATGTGCCACTGCACTGACTTAATGAAGATTTCAAGTGCCAAAATAGAAAACATAAAGATAAATGAGGGTGTCAATAATAGTGAAGAATTAAAGCTGGACTCAAAGGCTTTTCTTCCCTGCCACCTAGAGCAAGAGCAAGGACCATCTTGTGATGGGAAAAGACAACAAATTTAAAACGAATAAAAGGAAATAGTTTGTAAAGCAGCGTATAATCTACCTGTGGAATTCATTGCCACAGGGTGTTATTGAGGCCAATAGTCTAGCAAGATTCAAGAAAGGATTAGACATTTATATGAATAGGAATAATATTGGCAGTTCTACTAACTAGGTTAAAGAGTTACAAGGCATGTCCGTCCCGGGCTCCAGGGCATAACTGTTCACCAGCTGAGGTGAAGGAGGAATTTCCCCCTGTTGCTAGAGCATTGCATAATTGGTCAGATGCATGATGGCTTGTATTTTTGCCGTCTTCTGTAACATAGGCAGAGAGCACTGCCCAAGGCGAGTTCCTGGAGAAGTCAGCCCAGCGACCTCCACACCTGACATTTCTGTCTCCTGCTTGCACAATCCCGAATAGGACCAGAGAATTGTTTCAATTTCAGAAAGCAGTAATGGGAAAAAGAATGTCCCTTTTCCAGATGATGAAAATATTCCATGGGATGAAATCCTGCCCCGGCCGTAATCTTATTAGCAGCACAGGCAACAGAGCCCGAGGGCTGCCGAACACTTGTGAACCTCAGCGCATCGGAGTCCTGGTCCAGTCTCCTACAAGGGCACCGTGCACCCATTTTTTTTTTGTATCCAATTAACACTATGCTTTATGCATGAGCATTTAACACATATGCATTTGATGAAAGTATATTTTGCAGGTGTGGTAAGAAAGTCGGTATTCACAAGCCAGGCCTGGGGGTGCAAGCCTGTGATCCCAGCAACTTGGGAGGCTGAGACAGGAGGATGGCAGGTTCAAGGGCAACTTAGCGAGACCCTGTCTCAAAATAAATAATAAAAAGGGCTGGGAATGTAGCTCAGTGGTAGGATGCCCCTGGTTCAATCTCCAGTACCACTACAAAAAAAAGAGGAAAAGAAAAAGAAAAAAGACCACTGTTTATAATGTTGTCCACTCACCTGGCTCAGCTTTTCTCTGTCACAGAGTTAATTACACTGTCAGGCATGACATTTGGTTCTTGGTAATGGGGGCCATGCACTGTTTTCATTCTCTTATGGAACATGCAAAAGGCAGTTTTTAACCATGCATTAATATCCATACATACATACATGTATGTATCCATACAGCAGGGCATCATATTAAAGAAAATATTGAAAGTAATTTTGTTTTGTTTTGTTTTGTTTTGTGTACTGGGGATTGAACCCAGAGGCATTCTACCTCCAAGCTACACCCCCAGCCCAATTTTATTTCTTATTTGGAAACAGGGCCTCACTGGGTTGCTGAGAGCCTCACTAAGTTGCCAAGGCTGGCTTTGAACCTACAATCTTCCTGTCTCAGCAACTACTGGGATTACAAGCATGCACCACCATGCCCAGCTGAAAGTAATTTTTTATTATAGTTACTTACTTTACAATCTTTTATTGTCCAGGTATAGATAACATCCCGAAGAAACTGCACCCTTGCTTGCTTGAATTATTATGAAAAGGACATCCACCACACTGTGGCATAAAAAGTATTCTGCAAGCAAAAATAGAAAGGAAAATTTTAACTCAAACCCTCAAGCCAGCACTGGATCTAAAAGATGTCTAAGTTCCTTGAATAAAGTTAAGTTCCTTGAATAAAAATTAATAGATATACAGATAATTACATTTTTCTGGACAGAAAAAGAGAACATGGATTCCATTAATGTTTTCAGATATGTTCTCACAGAAAATAAGCTAAGTGCCTAGGCCCTAGTCCAAAAGGAAATTCTCAAATTCAAATGAATCTGGAGGGAATTCTTCCAAAGTCATTTGGACCTACATATAAGACTTGTTGCTTGGGACTTTCCTTAAATTGGAAGAATATCAATTAGATTTTCTAGCTCAAGATCATTTATAGAATGTCTAATTCTCATCCAGAGAAAAGACTTAAAAACATGTAACTCTTGCTTCAGAGAGCTGCTTCCTGTCATTTTACTAACTGATTGAAGATAAGCCTTTACAAATTTGGCCATTAGTCTAAGCTTCCCTGTTTACTTTTTCATATGGTTATTATGAAAGTATAGCTTGTTATATTTTTTGGTTGTTAGTGTTTGTTTTTTCATTTAAAATTAACCACATATTATGAGGATTTCCAAGTTATTATAAGAGTGAAAACCCTGTAGTCAGAATGGGGTTGAAATCTCACACCAGTAAAAGTGCTGTGTGCATGTATGTCACTATCACTATGAACTACATTATGAGTGAGACTGTAATGCAATAAAACAAGGAAGGAAGCAAGGAAGCAAGGAAGGAAGGAAGGAAGGAAGGAAGGAAGGAAGGAAGGAAGGAAGGAGCTGAGCATGGTGATGCACGCTTGTAATCCCAGTACTTGGGAAGCTAAGATAGGAGGATCACAGGTTCGAGGACAGCCTGAGCAAGTGGTGAGACTTATCAACCTAGTGAGAACCTGTTTCAGAATAAAAATAAAATAGGGATGGGGGTATAGCTCAGAGGTAGAATGTCACTTTGTTCAATCCCCAGTACCACAGAAGAAAGAAAGAAAGAAAAGAAAGAAAGAAAGAAAGAAAGAAAGAAAGAAAGAAAAAGGGAAAGGGAAAGGGAAGGAAAGGAAAGGAAAGGAAAGGAAAGGAAAGGAAAGGAAAGGAAGCTAACACTAGCAGTGTGACTTTGGATAAACCAATGAACCTTCCCATGACTCTCTTTTGTCACCTCTAAAATGGAGATATAATAATATCTACTACACAGAGCCCATGCACAGATTAAGCAAGAGTACCTATAAAGCATTTAACATAGTTCCTGACATATTAGGGAGACAAATGTTATCCATTATTATGATTAGGTACATTTGCCTATATATTCATAAGCATTAGGAATGCATCTTGTCCATTGTTGTTGTTTTTGTTGTTCTAGGAATGGAAGCCAGGGACATTCTACCTCTGAGCTACACTCCCAGCCCTATTTTACTTTTTTGTTTTGTTTTGAAACGGCCTCACTACGTTGCTGAGGCTGGCCTTGAACCTGTGATCCTCCTGTCTCAGGCTCCCAAGTACTGGGATTATAGGCATGTGCCACCATGCCCGGCCCCTTGTTCTTAATTATTGCATAGTTCTCACAAAATTTTTATGGCTCCTGATATACACTGCCAATGAGTTCCCAAAAGGGTTTTGCCAACATGCCCAATTTCAGTAGCATGAGAGAGTCCACTGCACTACTTCTTGGTGAACAATGAGAATTACTATCAACCAGGAATAAAAGAAAATGGAAAAGTAAAAAAAAAAAAAAAAAAAAGGAAAGACAAAATGGAGGCAAAAAAAATGAAAGGAAAGGGAAAAACTAAAAAAAAAAAAAAAGTATGCCTAAGCTTTTGCATGTCTAAATCTGGGGGGAAAATATTCTGTCTTGTACGAATTTCCATTCCTTCACCACCAACCACTTTCTCAAAGCATCGCACCCACAGCTTAGCAAGGTCTCATCCTACAGTTTGCAGACTTGTTTTCCGGCTGGGTGAAGTCACAGAGGGGAAAAGTGGCTTCCCGGTCTCCTGGCAGATGTCCAGAGGCCCCGTGAAGGCCAGCGGTTCAACTGCCGGCGGCCAGCGTGAAGGTGGTTCATGCAAGACTAATCCCGGGGGAATGGGGACCTGGTGAAGCCGACATACAAATATTTTCCCGCAAGGTGGAATAATGCAGATCGGCCCAGCCCCATCTAACCACAAGTCCAGGGAGGTGTAACCCAAGGAGGCAGATCACCTGAGCTCTCCAAGGGATAATGTGGGAAGGAGCAGTTGGTTTGTGCAGCTTTTCAAGAGACCAAATAATAGCTGGTTTTGTGGGAAGAGAAGAAAAGCAAACAAGAGAACACTCAGGTCTTTGGTCGAGAATCTGCTGCGTGAGAAGGGAGAGAGGCTAGTAATGTTGAAATGGAAATTTCCTAACTCGAAGGAGCCAGATCGATGGTTTCCCCTACTGTTTCCATTCCATGTCCTGCTGGCCTCCTCTTTCTCTTGAAACAAATCATGAAGATGGGTGGGAACATTTATTTGAAGTCTGCTTAGGTGTGATTCTAACAAGAAGACATCTAAACTCGCTGGTCGCCCATGCAAAACTCTGCTGAGAAAGCTCTACTAAGTCAATATGACTGAGAAGTTTGGTTCAGCGGCTTCTCCATTAACTCACATAAACGGCTTAAATCAGCCAGGCGTGGTGGCACACAACTGTAATCCCAGGACTTGCGAGGCTGAGACAGGAGGATGGTAGGTTGAAGGCCAGCCTCGGCAACGTGGCAAGACCCTCAGCAACAGAGCGAGATGCTGTTTCAAAATAAAAATTAAATAGGGCTGGGGGTGTAGCTCGGAGGTAGAATGCCCCTGGGTCCAATCCTCAGTGCCACCAAAAAAAACAAAAAGTCTCAAATCATGAAGGATCTGGGCTCCTTTGACATTTGCAGGTGGGATGGTATTATTGGCTAAATCCTAGAATCTGGCACTGGCTAAACAGGCTGAAGGGTTAGGTGCTCTGAGATGGGGACCACTGGCATATCATTCAGTCCTGGCTCCATCAGCAGCTCCACACCTGGATAAGGAGCACACCTAGAAGCAGGTAACATGGAGGAAGAAATGGGCTCTCATTGCTGGCTACGTGCGTGACCCTACACCAGTAGATCTCTACCGGATCTGCCCATTTACCCCTCGATGCAAACATCTACTAACTTACCTGTCTATGCAAACATTTACCTCTCTACATATCGACCTGATCTACTAAATGATGATAGTATGCCCTGCCTTGCTGAGTTTTTGGAAGGAATGCACCGGCTCCCAATACATGGGAGATTTTATTCACATACGCACACATACATGTGCATGCATACACATGTACGTATACTTGAGTTTTTGAAACCAATTACTCCTCTCCATCTTTATAGCTTGCGAGGTGATTTTCTGGAAAGTCAATCAAGAAAGGAAGGAAAGAGACATGCTTTTTTTTTTCCTCCAACAAGAAAAAGCAATTAAACGTCAAATATTAACTGTTCCTGGGAGTAAATTTTTTTAATGGGCTAAAGGCTGAGCTGTTATAGACCTCCAATATGTAATTCCTAAGAAAGGACCAGGTAATATATTTTTCTAAATTAAGTGGAAGATAAAATGCTAGGACCAGTGTATCCATTCAGAAAGCACTTTTTTATCCATTTACAGGAGCTTCCCAATTGCATCATGCCTTTTAAGAGGCCCGATTTGTTTAACAGCACTTTATTTTAAACCTTCACTTGTGAACAGCATTGATTTATGGTGGCGCTGATTAAAGCAATGGTGTCTTAAGCAATAATGATTTCAATTATAGGATTTCCACCCCAGTGCATTATTCTGATTTTCTCTCCATTCTTTCCACGTTTTTATTCACTAAAGAAAGGGGTAGCCAGGCATGGTGGTGCATGCCTGTAATCTCAGTACTTCGGAGGCGGAGAGGAGAGAGAGGATGGCAGGTTCGAGGCCAGGCTCAGCAACTTAGTGAGACCCTTGGCAACTGAGTGAGATGCTGTCTCAAAATAAAATATAAAAAAGGGTTGAGAGTGTAGCTCAGAGGTAGAATGCCCCTGGGTTCAATCCCCAGTACCAAAAAAAGAGAGGGGGGAGGTACAAGTAGATGATGTTATTTTGAAAAGTAACTGGACAAATTTAATACCAGAAAGGGGGAATGTGTGGACAGATGGACTGATGCGCCTTTTTTGATTATGTGAATGTATTGGATTTTAATATGCTCTGACAAACTCTTGAACAGCTCCTGGGCGAGCTCCTACCCGGTATTATTGGGGTTACTTAGTGCTTGGATCCTTCTCCATTCCCACTGGAGCTACACCGAAGTAGTAGAAACGTGCTCACTAGAGTCACTTCAAGTCTAGTACTTAGCGTCTCGCCTTCTCTTTTCGAGGGGCTGGAGAAAAGGACGAAGATCTTTAACTCATAGAAATAGATCTTTAACTCATTCAAATCCAACAGCAATAGAAATGCATACCAAACGGTGCCACCCAATCCTGAGGGTGTGTGTTGGTCAGCTTTTCATCACTGTCACAAATCACCTGACAAAAATCAGCTTTTAAGAAGGAAAGGCTTATTTTGGCTTCTGGTTTGAGTCCATGGTCGCTTGGCCCATGACATCATGGTAGGAATGTGTGGACGAGGAAGACTATTCATTTCCTGATGAGCAGGAAGCAAATAATGCAACAATAAAAGTATTAAAGGAGAGAGAAAGAAATACAGGAAGGGGTCAGGGTCCCATAGCACCTTCAAGGGCACGCCCCCAATGACATAACTTTCTCCCACTAGGCCCCACCTCTTAAAGGTCCCACCACCTCCCAGTAGTGCTACAGGTTGGCAATAAACCCTTAACACATGGGCCTTTGGGGAATGCTCCAGAGCCCACAGATGAGGCTAATAAATAAAAAAGTGAAGTCAGCCTGGAGTCCTATGCATAGGGCCTCAATCCATCCATCTAACTCAACTTATTTTAACATGGGCCCAATCCTATTTACTAACGGTGGCAGACAGGGAAGGAGCCCTGTCCAAAGGGGGCAGCGATTCCTAGGCCCCAGCTAATTGTCACTACGGGGAGCTGTGGACCCAACCACACCACAGTTTCAGATGTTTTAAAGAAATCTGGAAATTCACATGGGAGTCGCAGTTTCTCAAAAAAAATTTTTTTGGCAGTACCAGAGATTGAACACAGGGGCATTCTACCTCCAGGCTACACCTCTAGTCCTATTTTTTTTTTATTCTTTATTTTGAAACAGGGTCTCACTAAGTTGCAGAGGGCCTCACTAAGTAGCTGAGGCTGGCCGCAAACCCAGATCCTCCAGTCTCAGCCTCCCAAGTACTGGGATGACAAGTGTGCACCACCACGCCTGGCTGAAGTTTCTCAAATTTTAAAGGGTAAGTGAGTATGGGCAGCTGGTCTCTCCAGCGCTTCCATGGTACACAAGTGACCCGCCTAGCCAGTCACTGGAGAGAAGATGTGCCCCAACAGGGCACCGTGCTCAGCAATCATTCGGATTTTTTGGGGGGAGGGAGTGGTACTAGGCATGGATCTCAGGGGCATTCTACCTTCGAGCTAGACCCCCAGCCCTTTTTAGTTTTTATTTTGAAGCAGAGTTTTGAAAGATACTAAAGGTCTTGCTAAGTTGATGAGGCTGACCTTGGCAATAACTCTTTTGTGTGTGTGTGTGGTACTGGGAATTAAACCCAGGGGTGTTCTACCTCCAAGCTACACCCCCAGCCTTTAAAAATATTTTTTTTGTTTTGTTTTGAAACAGGGTCTCACTAGGTTGCTGAGGGCCTCACTAAGTTGCTGAGGCTGGTCTCAAACCTTAGATCCTCCCAAGTACTGGGATTACAGGCGTGTACCATGAATGCCCAACTGGCAATAACTCTTCAAAAAGTAACAAGGTAAGCCTGGCGTTCAATCCCCAGTACGGAAAAAAAAAAAAAGTAACAAGGTAAACTAGCACAAATGGCTCATGGCTCTAATCCCAGTACATGAGAGACTGAGACAGGAGGATCACAGGTTTGAGGCCAGCCTCAACAACTTAGTGAGGCCCTTAGCATCTTAGGGAGACCCTGTTTCAAAATAAAAAAAGGGAGGGCTAGGGATGTATCTTGAAGGTAGAATACCCTTGGGTTCAATCCCCAGTACCAAAAATTAATTAATTAATTTAAACAAGGTATTTTTATTCTGCTCTTTCATAAACACTTAGTAGGCATCTATTATGCACTAAGAAACATGTGCTAGGCACCGAGAATGCAAAAGAAAGAACAAGGTCCATTATCTACTCTCAAGGAGCTAACAGTCTAAGGTTTATAACTATGTAGAATTTCTGGTGTGAAAAATTAAGGAGAAATGCAATCTAACATTGATGCTCAGCTGTCACGTTTATTTTTAGGTAAGAACTTCCCTTGTTATCCTTCAGGTAAATTAGTTTGTCCCTATGCCCGGGTTTGAAGTTCTGATTTAATTTGAGAAATAGTCCTGTGGATTTCAAAGTCCATGTAGAATACATTCCCATTAAAATCTCCAACAGCAACTGGAAGGGAAACTTTCAATCACAACTTGATAGAGTTTTCCTCTATCAAATCAATGTTACAGATTTCTTAATTAGGCGCTCATATTAACTGGGCCCTTACATGACTTAAATATCACTTAATCTCAGCTATTCTATGCTATAGGTTAGTTTGTTTGTTTGGTTTTCTTTTTTTTTTTTTTGAAGTGGAGATTAAACCCAGGGGTGTTCTACCTCTGAGCTACAACCCCAGCCCTATTTTATTTGAAACAGGGTCTTGCTAGGTTACTAAGAGTCTCGCTAAATTGCTGAGGTTGGTCTGGAACCTACAATCCTCCTGTCTCAGCCTCCCGAATACTGGGATTACAGGCTTGTGCCACCACACCCAGCCGCTGCTGTAGTTTTTATGAGAAATAACTAGCAAATGCTGAATGCATTCATTTCTCTGGAAAATCACCTTAATAATTTTTTAAACTTGGGGAAGGGTGAAATCGAAGCCCCAAGACACAAATGAAGGTACTCAGGCCCAGCAACTACATGTGGCTTAGCACTCCCAAATTGAAGAGAATCAGATCAAAGTTAAGATTCTTTTTCTACTTCGTAATTCTCAGACTCCTCCTTGAAACGCCTTCAAAGTACTTGCCCTGAGTTCTAGGTGAACTCTTTCTCTTGTCCTTTCAAATCTGCTGTGACCATCCATTACCTTCTCTGACGCCGTTGTCTGAAGGGAAAGTTCTCCAATGTCACCGCTGTGGGCAGGACACAGGAACAGCCAGCGGAGCAGGTGGTGTACCCTGTGAAGAACTCAGCACTGAACTGATTTCAACACAGCATTTGATGCATTTTGTACCTTAAGAACATGCAATGACAGGAGACCTCATTTCCTTCTTTGCATAAAATTCCCAGCCAAACTTGAGCGGTCGGTCAACTCCCCGGTCCTTCATCTCCTTTCTCACCCATCCCCATGGTAACCCTGTGAGCTTCTTCCTGGTGAGCAGTAAATCAAAGGTAACCTGCCCTACCTGCGCTGGGCCCGCAGGTTGCAGAGCACCTGGAGTTTCTGATTGGCTTTCCATGGCTGCAATGCGCTCAGAAGGCCGCTGACTCTCTTAGTAGCTTCTCTTCAGCTTCTCCTTTAGCAAGTCTTCTCCAGACCTTTCGAGTGACAGAGAAAGGAGAAAAGACTGAGAAAAGCAAAGTGACTTGCCCACAGTCCCGTGGCGGGCCCCAGATTTGCACTCTAGTGCTGCCTCCTCTTTCTGTCCTAGCTGTTATGGGGAACAGTTCTCCAACTACGATTCTGCACAGGCCTCACCATCAACGCTAATTTACTGCAGGTTGAGCATCCATGATCTGAAATCTGAACTGCTCCCAAATCCAAAACTTTTTGAGCATCGACATGGTGCCCAAGAGGGGAAAATTCCACACCGGACCTTATGGGATGACAGGTCATGGTCAAAATGCAGGTATGCTAAAAATATTGAATAAAATTTCATTTGGGGTGTGTGCATAAGGTATCTATGAAACAAATGAATTTCAGCCAGGCGTGATGGCGCATCTTTACAATCCCAGTACTTGGGAGGCTGAGACAGGAGGATGGCAGGTTCACGGCCAGCCTCAGCTACTTAGTGAGGCCCTCCGCAACTTAATGAGACTCTGTTTCAAAAAAAAAAAAAAGAATAAAAAAATAGGGCTGTGAGTGGAACTCGGAGGTAGAATGCCCCTGGATTCAATCCTCGGTACGACCAAAAAAACAAAGAATGAATTTCATGTTTAGACTTGGGTCCCACCCATCTTCCAAGATATCTCATTTCATATATGTGAATATTCCAAAATCTGAAATCCCAAACACTTCTTGTCCTAAGCATTGGGAGCGGGGGGTACTGGGGATTGAACCCAGGGCATTCTACTTCTGAGCTCCACCCCCAGCCTTTTTTATTTTTTGTTTTGAAACAGGGTCACTAAATTGCTGAGGGCCTCACTAAGTTGTTGAGGCTATCTTCGAATCTGTGATCCTCCTGTCTCAGCCTCCCAAGTACTGGAATTACAGGCGGGCTCCATCATACCTGGCACAGGTATACTTTTAAATGCTAGCTACAGTTTATATTTTCAACAACCTCATAGATCAGTAATGTCAATAATCTTAGCTGAAACTATAAATGGGAACTGGATCCATTAAAAATGAAGTTAGATCTTTTATTTTTTTTTAAACATGGTCTTCCAGGAAGCTGCCTCTGGACATAACTACAGAAAATTAACACAATAAGTAAAGCATTATAGAACAGCTATTAACTGATTATGTTAATAAAAACCAAATGGGGGCCTTAATTCTGCCCCTCGGGGAAAGCAAGACAGATAAAATAAACAACAGGGAAAAATTATGAAGTACAGGATAATTGATTTTAAACAATAATAATACAGATACCTCCCACCACATATTTAAAAAAATACAGATCTCCACCTTCGTTTTGGGAATAATAGAAGAAAATTCTTATTCTGTCTCTTTAGGACCTAAGCTTGATAATAATAAGATGCTCTCCTGTCTAACAAGTTGGAAAGTCTAAAGAGTTCTGGCAAGTGTCTTAAATGCAGGCACAGAGTCAGGCATGATGGCACATGCCTGTAATCCCAGTACTTGGGAGGCTGAGACAGGAGGATCCGGGTTCGCGGCCAGCCTCAGCTACTTAGTGAGGCTTCCACAACTTAGTCAGACCCTGTTTCAAAATAAAGAATAAAACATAGGGCTGGGGGTGTAGCTTGGAGGTAGAATGCCCCTGGATTCAATCCCTACTACCAAAAAAAAATGTAGGCATAGGGCTGCAAGGATTCAATTTACTGCAATCTCGCAAACTCGCCGTGTCTCCCTTGGAGAAAGACAGGGTCTTAAACTTCCCACAGTGTGCTCTATCAGCGTGAGACAGGAAGCGGAGTCCAAGGAGACTGGCTGTCAAGGACAAGGCCAAGCCAGGGCGAGGAAAGAAGACTCAGAGTTCCCACAGCCTTGGGCAGACGTTGGGCTTAACGCACACCCCCCTACAGCACTCTCTGTTGGCTAAACCATCAAATCCTTGAGCACCCTCGGGGTTAGTTCTATGTAGACAGTCAGGGTGGAGAAGGGTCTTTGCTTCCCATCTGTTATCTAAAACAGGGTCCATAGACCTACCTTCAAGCCTCAGAGAGCCAGGTCTGGTAGCGCACGCCTGTAATCGCAGTACTTGGCAGGCTGAGACAGGAGGATTGCAGGTTTGAGACTGGCCTCACAACTTAGTGAGAGCCTCAGCAACCTAGTGAGACCTGTTTCAAAATAAAACAGGGCTGAGGGTATAGATCGGAGGTAGAATGTCCCTGAGTTTAATCCCAAGTACCAAACAAAACAAACCTAAGAGACCCACAGTAACAGTGTCCCATAGTAAGTGCCTGCTAGGTGACAGGCATCTAACTAAATGCTTTATGGCAGTTGCCTCTAATTCTTACATTACCTTGCAATTTGCAGGCAGAGACATGGAGTCTCAGGGTGACACAATGATGTGTTCAAGCCCCGCGGTTATTAGGCCTGTCCTACCCCAAAGGCACAAACCCATCTGCGGCCCCATACATAGCCCGAGCACCACTGCTAAGTGTTGCTTTAATGGTTTTTCCCTTGGTCTCTTTTTACTTACTGTTTTAACCCGTCTAACCCATGGAACCAATCCTTTCTGCTTGGCATGTGCAAAATCCCAGGTTATTTTTACTTCTCACTGGTAAAAAGTCAGCAAATTCAAATGAAATGATAATTTCTATGTGAGAAAGAAAATAGTTTAGCATTCTCTTAAAAATGCAAAAAAATAAAAAAGTCTTATGCAACACACTTAATTTTTACCTGGGCAGGTTATAGCCTGGTAGTTTCATATGATTTACTAAATAAAACGAGGGCAGTTCTGATTCATAAGGTGCTAGTCTGAGAATTAGACTTCTACTATCAGTGGACAATGGGTGCTTAGACTTGAAAAAGAAGAATTGATAGATATATACAGCATATCTGTAGATAAAGAGAACACTCTCTAGTTTAAAAAGGGCAAGACGTATTTGGTACTTGGCAGAGAAGAGAGACTCTCAGCAGGATCAGTGAACAAAAAGTTCAGGAAAAAGATTGAAAATTAGATCCGAAAAGGTGTCTAAAATGCAGAGCACAGCCAGGCGTGGTGGCGCATGCCTGCATTCCCAGGACTTAGGAGGCTGAGACAGGAGGATCACAGGTTTGAGGCCAATGCACAGTAACTTAGTGAGACCCTGTTTCAAAATAAGAAAAAGGGCTAGCCAGGCATGGTGGTGCACGCTTGTAATCTCAGTACTTGGGAGGCTGAGACCGGAGGATCTGGGTTTGCGGTCAGCCTCAGCTACTTAGTGAGGCCCTTTGCAACTTAGTGAGATCCTGTTTCAAAATAAAGAATAAAAAATAGGACTGGGGGTGTGGTGTAGCTCGGAGGTAGAATGCCCATGGGTTCAATCTCCAATACCGCAAAAAAAAAAAAAAAGGCAGGGGA